>APFE031617083.1:97511-121996 GCA_000404065.3 Pinus taeda | reverse complement strand
TTATATAGGAGTTTCTACCACTCAGTTAGGACAACTTGGTGGAGGAGGCCTAATTCAAAATAAACCACCCTATTAGGTGTTTCCAGCCCCTAAGTAGAAATGACATGTCCTTGGTCCACCCTTCAATTGATAGGTGTCATGTAAATAATGATGGAACGAAGGGGAGAAGAATTCATGGCCAAGTGTCATGGTCAAAGGGACCAGCTATTGTGCGCTCTTCATCATAAGCATATAGATGTGGGGAGGGAGCAATCGTGGATAAATGAGTTACCAACTCAACCTTTGCTTTTCCACCCCTCTTGTGCGCCTTTTACTTTTTCTTGATTTTTATTTGTATTATTGCTCGTAGCTCAAGGGTTAGAGCTTGCTTTGTGTGATGTATAGCAGTTATCACCCCCTTAAGGGTGAGGCAACTCCTTGCCCACCAGGGATTGGAACATGCAAGGGTTCTTTCTCATAATATGAAGAGCAACATGTGCTCAAGAACCGAATGATGGCCATAATGAGTTCGGTACAGTTCATGCTAGGCTTTTGCCCACGTGCTAATGTATATGCCCCAACTATATTTTGGATTTTGATTTTCTTTTGTTTTTGCTTGTGACCATTGTTGACCGCTCCATGTCAACTACCCCATAGTTGTGCATTTTTTCGCGCAAGGATTTTCATCATGTATGAGCACTCAGATGATCCACAGATTCATCCTTATCAGCTATATGTACACTAGAGTTTTGTAAACCCATTATGCATTTTGTAATGTAAATGATCGTAGTAAGACAAATGTATGTAACAACCTAGGTAAATTTATTTTTCTGATGATGATTTCTATCTTAGAAGGTTTTTTGTCTCAACGATGTTTCTAAACACAGATGGTCGGCAGAGTTTTTCCCTCCAACCTCACCCCAAAGCTAGGATGGATTTTGTCGTCAAGATCTTAGATGAGTCCTAGTGTTATTTATCAAGTCTCTCTAAAAGTGGTTTGGGAATAATTCTAGCTGTTTGGTTAGATTATTTTATTACAAGTCACTTAGTCTACTAGACCATATTTTGTGTCGCAGAAATGGGTAAATGTTGAAGGTCTATAATGAACGAGTGTTCCCCCTTCATGGGTTAGAAATGTAATATTTCATGTAAATAATATTTTAGCTATAACGCTGAAGTATTAGAGATTTGGAAAAATTAATAATCCCCTCATGAGTCCATTAATTAAATTTTCTGACTAAAATAAATTAAAATACTAAAGCCAAAAACTTAATTAATTTAGATCCTAGGAAAAATTAAATCCTCCAACACTTAAAATTCATGGGTTTAAAAGTTTTTAAGTTTTGAAGGTCCCGACCAAGGGAATATTGAAAATTTCAAGATATTTTGGACCCTTGGGCTTTAGTAGTTAAGTCAAAGCCAATTTTTTGAAGCAATTAACTCAAAATAATCATTTGGAGTTAATTAAAAAGAAATTAAAAGTGGAATTCGAATTTCCTCAAAAAGTAACTTAATTTCAATGGTGATGATTAAAAGATCATTTGACCATCATCAATAGTTGAGATTGCTTTCACGGGGATCAAGCCAACTAGCTATTGGAGAATTTATTTATAAATTAGAGGTCTCTCTCCATTATTTGGAGCCGATTATTGAATCGTGTACTTGCTCTAAGAAAGCTCTTGTAACTTTTTTCTAGTTAATAAAATGCAAAGACTTTGGAGTTTCAAACCCTGGTGTTCCTCTTTCAGCTTTATGGGGTAATATTGTTCTTAATACTCTGCTACTTTTATTTGTATTTGTTGGATAATAGTCTTTGAGGATTGGTCTATGCACAGGTATCTTGCATAGATTTTTGGGCCTTTAAAATATCATTTTGATTTGATAGAACTAGCAGGTATCTCTATTTCTTGGTGATTTTATGATTATTTTGAATCTCTATTAATCTAACAATTGGATCTAAGTTTGCACAAGTTATCATTCAGGATTTGGGCATTTGGAGAAGTCCTCAGCTAGACCAGCTGACTCTCAGAGTACAGAATCTAAAAGGCCTATTGTTTTTAATTTCTAAAGTCATCTTACAAAATATTTTATTTGCAGGGTTATTCTTGGGCTTGTGCCTCTTTAAAATTTCCAGTTTATCTATAAATTTGTGCAAAATTATTTAGATATGGCTAATAGAGGGCTTTGATCTGCAAATCTGCTAGATCTGTAAAATATTATTGTAGATTTGTAAATTTCAATTTTTTTAATTCATTGGGGTTTTGGGTATTTCATATTTTGTATATACATGTTTTGGGGTTTTCTATCTTTTGTTTGTGCAGGAACAAATCTGAAGATTGCCGACGATTTTTGTGGATTTTGGAGACAGACCTAGGCCCTGGAGGGCAAGATCTGATCTCCATTTTATTTGCAGGTTGAAGAAAAATTTCAGAAAGGAAACTCAATCTGGGTTTTGCAGATCTGCCAAAATATCGTGGGCAAATTGAAATTTTTTTTAGGGCCTTGAGGCCCTACGCTGGCCCTCTCCAGCTTTCGGCCCTCTTCTTTCCTTCTCAGCCTGGCTTACAGCCTCCCTTTCTCGACCTCCCTCTCCTTCCTCTCAGCCCCCTTTCTCGACCTCCCTCTTCCCCTTCTCGGCCTCCCTTATCCCTCCAGCCTTACGGCCTCCTTCCTCACCTCCAACTCTCGGCCTCCTTCCCCTCGCTGCCTCATCTCCACCTCTCGACCTTCAGGGTTACCTGTATGACCTTCCGCATCTGGGTATGGATAAATTGCCTTCTTTCTAAGGCAATGATGCGGTAATCGCTAAAGATAATCTTAATCGCTTTAGGCATTTCATTAACAAATGGGGTGGTGCTAGTGTTGCTCATGAGCATGTGAAGATGAAGCTCTTTGTGCTCTCTTTGGAAGAGGATGCTTTAGAGTGGTTCACCGACATACCTAATCATTCCTTCAATTTATTACAAGCTCTTACTAATGCCTTCAAGGATAAGTTTGGAGATAAGAGGGAAGAAAGGCATATGGTTAAAGCCTTAAGTATCATAAAGAAAAAAGAAAATGAAACCGTTGAGGAATTTAACAGAAGGTTTAATGGTATTGTTAAGGAAGTACCTAAAGATTATAAACCTCTTGATAAATCTCTCTGGGACTTCTACATTGATGCTTTTAACATTGATACCTCTTATGAATTAAGACGTGCTAAACTTCTTGATTACAAGGAGTGTCAAACTTTAGCCAAAGTGCTTGAGAAGGATAAGAAGGCATCTGAAAAATTTAAGATTCCAGGCTTTGATAGAGCTTCCACAAAGCTAAAAGAGCCTAAGGGTAAAGAAGTTAAGGAATCTGAAGATGATCATATGCAGAAGTTACTTCAAAAGCTTGAAAGCATGGAGCTTAACCAAGCAAAATTAATCTCTAACCATGCTAAAGAGATAAGTACTCTGCAATCTAGGTTGGTCCAAATGGAAAGGTCGCAAACTCAAAGTTCCCAACCTAGAAATAATAATGCTTGGCAGAGGAAAGGGCAATCTAATGAACATCGACCGCCAAATCCCCTTGAATCTGCCAATCTTGTTGAGGATGCTCCTCCATATTGTAGGGCTTGTGATGCCTTGCATGAAGAAGCTACTTGCCCCACTATTAAGAGAATTGTGGAAAGTGGGATGTTTGGGGCAAGTAACTAGAATAATGTTGTTGGTAGGGAATATCACCTATCAAATGAAGATTAAGAAAGGGTTAAGGAGCATAGTCATGATGTCAAGCCTTTCGCATCTTCCTATAGTATCAATAATTTTGACCATGACAATGATATGCTAGTTAAATTATTCAGTGAAAGGCCCTCTCCAGACCAAATTTTAGAAATTTTGAAAGATAAGGGGCTAACTTATCAAAGAAGGGATAAAGATCAAAGTATAATAATTTTGACCATGACAATGATATGCTAGTTAAATTATTCAGTGAAAGGCCCTCTCTGGACCAAATTTTAGAAATTTTGAAAGATAAGGGCCTAACTTATCAAAGAAGGGATAAAGATCAAAGTAATAATCATGCTCCCCTTCGAAATTTTAGCCCCACCTTTGGAATAAATATTGACTTGGGTGGATGGCTAAACAACTCCAAAATTTGGGTTCCTGTCACCGAGGTTTTGAAAATCCCTTCCCAAAAGGCTAAGTTGTTAAATTTCGTTGAGAATCCTCATATTAATGTTGCTCAAGAAAAGGCTCCTAAGACTATCTACCAAGATGCTCTTGTGTATTTGCAAAGTATGGATTCTGACAATAATGAGCATCAGCCTTTTTTCATTACCTTAATGGTTAATGGTTACAAGTTGTACAATTGCATGTTAGATTCAGGCGCTTCAGCATGTGTTATGACCAAGAGGGTCATGGAATAGCTAAATTTACGGATTTCCAAGCCTTACTACAACATATGTGCCATGGATTCTACGAAAATCGAGGTTCATGGGTTAATAAAGGATTTACAAGTCCATTTGTCTATCTACCCTGACATTATGATCGTGATGGACATAGTTGTAGTTGATGTTCTTGATGCTTGGGGTGTGCTATTGTCTAGGAAATGGGCCTCTGATCTAGGATCCAAATGAATTGGTCATATGTTATGATTCCTTCTCCTAGAGGTTTCGGGTTCATTAGACTAAATAGGGAGCTAGAAAGGAGATTCCATGTGGAAGATCCTAAGAGACCCCATAATGAGATGATCACCGACAAACCTGACTTGGGGAATTACGTTATTTTGTCTAATTCCATAATCCCCTCAGAAGTTAAGGCTGATGAAAAGATAAGTGATCTAAAGAGTCAAGTATGGTATATGCATTTCGATGGTGCATCATTTAGGCATGGTAAAGGTGCTAGGATTCTGTTAAAGTCCCCCCTAGGGCATGTCCTCAAATTTGCCTATAGATTAAAATTTGGAGCAACCAACAACGTGGCTGAGTACGAAGCTTTGTTGTTGGGCCTTGAGTTGGCAAAGGCCTTAAGGGTTAAATAGCTTCATATGAAGGGAGACTCTGATTTGGTTATCATGCAAGTTAAAAATAAATTTACTCGTAAGAATCAGAGATTGAGAAACTATCAGAGTGCAGCGTGGGATATTTTGGAATACTTTGACGCTTTTGACCCAAAGCTATCCCAAGGGAGCAGAATAGTTTGGCCAATGAGCTTGTTGTAGAGGCATCTACCTTGCAGTTGTCTGATGAATTAGTGAAGGATAAGCTTAAAATGGAAATGCAGTGTGGGATATTTTGGAATACTTTGACACTTTTGACCTCAAAGCTAACTCAAGAGAGCAGAAAAGTTTGGTCGATGAACTTGTTGTAGCGGCATCTAGCTTGCAGTTGTTTGATGAATTAGTGACAAATAAGATTAAAATGGAAATTATTTTCAAACCTTCTGTTCCAGATAACTTAGAGCATTGGCAGGTTTTTTGACGATGAAAAGAAAGTGATTCGCTTTTTAAATAACTTGGATGAGTTTGAGAATTTTCGGATAAGCTACAGGGAGGATGGATCTGATGACTATGAAGATATTATAAATCCTACTCCCAGGAATGTTGTTGCCTTAGAGCAACACTTTGATCGGCATGATGCCATAAAGAAAGGAGAAGAAAATAAGATGGATCCTGGCGAATTTATTGGAGTAAATATAGGTACCCCCAGTGACCATAAAACTATTAAAATTGGTAAGGGCGCTGGTAAGGAAGAAAGGAAAAAGATAATCGATTTACGTCATGAATGTCGGGATATCTTAGCATTTTCTTATGATAAGCTTAAAAGGTTATAGGAAAGATGTCAGAAGCTTAGGCAGCTAAACCCTAGGTTGGCCCCCTTAGTCCAAAAAAAACTTGCAAAAATGCTCGCAGCTGGAATCATTGCTCGGACTAGGCATTCATCATGGTGTTCCAATCTAGTGATTGTTAGAAAGAAGAATGGAACAATCAGACTTTGTGTCAATTTCAAAAACCTTAATCTAGCATGTAAGAAGGATAATTACTCTTTGCCGAACATGGAGACTATGTTGCAAAGGATAACGAGTTCTGGAATGAACTCCTTGCTAGATGGTTTCTTTGGGTACAATCAAGTTTGGGTTAAGAAAGAGGATCGACACAAAACTATTTTCACCATACCATGGGGTACATTCGAATACATTCAAATGCCTTTTGGATTAACTAACGTTGGAGCTACCTTTCAAAGGGCTATGGACTATGCCTTCAAGGGTTTAATCGCTAAAATTATTGAAATTTATCAGGATGATCTTATGGTTTTTTCTGAGAATTGTATCAGTCATATAAGTCATCTTAGGCAGGTTTTTGATAGATGCAGAGAATTTGGAATGTCGTTGAATCCTGCTAAGTTTGTTTTTGGAGTGACAGAAGGGAAGTTGCTTGGTCACATCATTTCCAAGGATGGGATCAAGATTGACCCTGACAGGGTTGAGGCTATCCAAAAGATTCCTCTCCCTCATAATCTCAAATCCCTTTAGTCTTTTCTTGCAAAAACCAATTTCCTTAGAAGATTTATTCCAAACTACGCAGAAATAGCTAAGCCTATTCAAAGTCTTCTGAAAAAGGATGTTAAATTCTTATGGAAAGACGATGGCAAAAAGGCTTTTCAAGAGATCAAAGGTGCTATTGCTAAAGCTCATATCTTAGTTAGTCCCGATTATTGAAAGGACTTGATGATTTTCTCTTTTTTTTCTAAAGATACCATTGTTGATGTCCTATTACAAAAAATAAAGACTATCACGAACATCCTATAGCTTTCATGAGTAGAGTGCTTCAGAATCTTGAATTAAATTATACTACCATGGAAAAGCAAGCCTATGCCTTGGATAAATCTCTTAAGCATTTCAAGACTTATGTGGATTATTCCAAGATTATTGCTTTTGTCCTGCACTCTATTGTTAAAGATATATTAACTCAAATTGATTGCTTAGGGACTCGTGCTAGGTGTGTTACTAAAATTCAAGAATATGATTTAGAGATTAAACCCACCAACTTAGTCAAATGTCAAGGTTTGGCTGAAATGATGACCGAGGGAAATGAAACAGCCCTTGGTTTGATTTGTCTTAACAGTTCATCTTAGCCTAAGCTGCAAAGATTAGGAGAGCATGAATCGTACAAGGATATTATTTATTACTTGTTAAATCTTACATGTCCTAACCATTTAGTTGTTCATAGGAGAAGGGCTCTTAGATTAAAATCCACTACGTATTGCCTTATGAAGGATGGCATTGGATGGAGAAATCCTGAGGGAATTATACTTAGACGTGTTGATGAAATAGAGTGTAAAAAGTTGATTTCCGAGATTCATTCAGGATTTTGTGGTGGTCATTACGCTGCTAGAACTATTGCCCACAAAATCCTTAAAGCTAGTTACTATTGGCCTTCTATTTTTTCTGATGTTCATAAATTTGTTAGAAGTTGCCAAGCTTGCCAACTGTTCACTGGGAAGCAAAATCTCACTGCCCTGCCCGTACAACCTGTTGTTGTTGAGGCACCTTTTCAGCATTGGGGTCTGGATTTCATTGGGAAATTCCATGAAACTTCTAGCAATGGCTACTCATGGATCTTGACAGCTACCAATTATTTCATTAAATGGGTTGAAGCCATTCCTGCCAAGAATGCCACTGAAAAGGTCATAATGGATTTTATTGAAAATCATATTATTACTAGATTTGGTGTCCCAGCTAAAATCACCACCAATAATGCCAAGGCCTTTAGTTCTATAGAGTTTTCAACTTTTTGTTTTAAGTATGGCATTGTGTTATCTCATTCGTCTAACTACTATCCACGGGGTAATGGCCTGGCTGAATCAAGTAACAAGAATCTTATAACCATTATCAAGAAGATAGTAGGAGATAACAAGCGGTCCTGGGATATCAAAATCAAGTACGCTTTATGGGTAGATAAGATAACTAAAAAGAAAGCTACTAGTAAAAGTCCCTTTGAACTTGTCTATGGCATGGATGTGACATTACCAGTCCATCTTAAATTACCAGTTTACCAACTCCTTCAACATTTTTCTAGTGATAAAGATGTTGTCCAAAACAAGATTGATCAAATCATGGAGTTGGATGAAATGCGCAGGAAAGCTTTTGATAGCATATGCAAGAATCAATGTAACATTAAGAAAAGCTTTGACAAATTTTGTCGGTCTAGATCTTTGCAGGTTGGAGATATGGTTTTACTATGGGATCGCAAAAATGAAAAACCAAGAAAGCATAAGAAATTTGACAATTTGTGATTGGGAACTTACATCATCCAAGGCATTGCTGGTCCAAATTCATTCCATTTGAGCATATTGGAAGGCGAACCACTTAACCTGCCTACAAATGGCCAAATGCTCAAGTTGTTCTTCAAAGAAATCATTTGATGCCATGGGGAATCCTTTGTATCATATTTCTAATCCTACACCTTGTCATTTTAGCACTTTCTTTCTGTTCTTAGATTAAGTTTACATTTCATGTTTGTAGAATTGTTACTAAGCTTCTATTTCGTAAATATAATGTTATATGATGATTTTTGGATTATATTTGGATGGACGCTACTTATGTCATTCTATGTGTTCTTTGGGTGCAGATTTTGGATTCTCACGTTCCTTCGATGAAACAACATGTCCCCAAGTAGAGCCAAATGTTAACCACTCCATGTCAACTACCCCATAGCTGTAATTTTTTCGCGCAAGGATTTCCATCATGTCTGAGCACTCAAATGGTCTACAAATTCATCATTTCAGCTATATGTACACTGGAGTTTTGTAAACCCATTCTGCATTTTGAAATGTAAATGATACTAGTAAGACAAATGTATGTAACAACCAAGGTAAATTTATTTTTCTGATAATGATTTCTATCCTAGGAGGTTTTTCGCCCCACCCATTCATGTGTGTTTTGAAACATGGATGATCGGTACAATTTTTTCCCTCCAGCCTCACCCCATAGCTAGGATGGATTTTGTCGTCAGGATCTTAGATGAGTCCTAGTGTTATTTATTAAGTCTTTGTAAAAGTGAATTGGGAATAATTCTAGCTATTTGATTAGATTATTTTATTACAAGTCACTTAGTCTACTAGATCATATTTTGTGTCGCAGAAATGGGTAAATGTTGAAGATCTATAACGAACAAGTGTCCCTCTTCATCGGTTAGAAATGTAAAATATCATGTAAATAATATTTTAGCTATAATGTTAAAGTATTAGAGGGTTGGAAAAATTAATAATCCCATCATGAGTCAATTAATTATATTTTCTGACTAAAATAAATTAAAATGGTGAAGCCAAAAATTTAATTAATTTAGGTCCCAAGAAAAATTAAATCCTCCAACATTTAAAATTCGTGAGTTTTAAAGTTTTTCATTTTTGGATGTCCCCGGCCAAGGGAATATTGAAAATTTCAAAATATTTTGAACCCTTGGGCCTTAGTAGTTAAGTCAAAGTCAATTTTTTGAGGCAATTAACTCAAAATAGTCATTTTTGAGTTAATTAAAAAGAAATTAAAAGTGAAATTCGAATTTCCTCAAAAAGTCACTTAATTTCAATGGTGATGATTAAAAGATCATTTGATCTTCATCAACGGTTGAGATTGTGTTGACGAGGATCAAGCCATCTAGCTGTTGGACAATTTATCTATAAATTAGAAGTCTCTCTCCATTATTTGGAGTTGATCATTGAATCGTGTACCTACTCTAAGAAAGCTCTTGTAACTTCTTTTTTATTAATAAAATGCAAAGCCTTTGGGGTTTCAGACCATGGTGTTCCTCTTTCAAATTTATGGGGTAATATTGCTCTTAATACTTTGTTGCTTTTATTTGTATTTGTTGGATAATAGCCTTTGAGGATTGATCTGTGCACAGGTATCTTGCACAGATTTCTAGGTTTTTAAAATATCATTTTGATTTGATAGAACTAGCAGATATCTCTATTTATTGATGATTTTATGATTATTTTGAATCTCTATTAATCTAACAATCAGATCTAAGTTTGCAGAAGTTATTATTCAGGATTTGGGCGTTTGGAGAAGTCCTCAGCTAGACCAGCTGACTCTTAGATTACAGAATCTAAAGGGCATATTGTTTTTAATTTTTGAAGTCATCTTACAAAATATTTTATTTGCAGGGTTGTTCTTGGGCTTGTGCCTCTTTAAAATTTCTAGTTTATCTATAAATTTAAGCAAAATTGTTTGGATCTGGATAATAGAAGGCTTTGATTTGCATATTTGCTAGATCTATAGAATATTATTGTAGATTTGTAAATTTCAAATTTTTTAATTTATTGGGGTTTTGAGTATTTTATATTTTTGTATACATGTTTTGGGGTTTTCTATCTTCTGTTTGTGCAAGAACAGATCTGAAAATTGCCAACGATTTTTGTGGATTTTGGAGACAAATCTAGGCCCTGAAGGGCAAGATCTGATCTCCATTTTATTTGCAGGTTGAAGAAAAAATTCTGAAACGAAACTCGATCTGGGTTCTGGACATTTGCCAAAAGATCGTGGGCAAATTGAATTTTTTTTTGGGACCTAGAGGCCCTGCGCTGGCCCTCTCCAGATTTCAGCCCTCTTCTTTCCTTCCTGGCCTAGCTTACGGCCTCCCTTTCTTAGCCTCCCTCCCTTCCTCTCGGCCTCCACTTTCTAGGCCTCCCTTATCCCTCCAGCCTTACGGCCTACCCTTACAGCCTCCTTCCCCCCGTTGCCTCATCTGCATCTCTCGACCTACAGCTACCACCTCGGCCCTCACACTCAAGCCTCTCCTCCTTCAACCTCTTTCACCATAATTTTTCACTAAATTTTTCCCTGAAATTTCCAAGGAATTTTGACTAAAACTTTTGCTAAAAAATTTTAACAAAAAAATTCTCAAAAAAAAATCCTGAGTTGGCATTTGGTTTTGAAGATCTTCAGTGACTTAGGCAGCGTATCTCCAAGTATCTTCAAGCCCCTAAGAGTTGACTGGTGCACATCCTCTAAACCTTTACCCCATTTCATTTATCTGATAGAAAGCAAGACTAATACTAGCATGGAGTTTCAATTAGCTTAAATTTGCATCTTTTACTGCAGTACATTTCAAAAATAGAATTATTTTCATAAACTTTTGCACGCTAATTGACAAATTTTTGAATATTATTTCACTGTTTTTTTAGTAATCTATTTCTAAGTTTTAAGATCAAATGCATCACTAGATTTGAAATAGTTAACTCGAAAATTTTTTGAATTATTAGTTATCAGTTTGTCATTTAAAGTTTCTGCTGTTACACATACAAAAAAACTGAATCTTGCATGGTAATAGGACCACTGGTTTAAAATAAATTGTTGGAATTGCTATTTGTTTTAAGAGCATATTACTAGGACAGATATTTCAAACTTTACACCTAATTGTTGTGATCTGAGTTTAAACACTTAATTTAATTCCTGAAGTGCATTTGTTTTTACATGCTCATTCAAGAAGGATTAATTTAATTTTACTTATGCATTTAATGATCTCTTTTGAGTATGTTGAAATTCCTAAGTCTATCCGTTAGGAATTTACTCTGTATTCTGTCGGTTTATTTCTTCTACTTGTTTAAATTCGAACAAGTTATTTAAAACATTTAAATACCAAAATAAACACAATACAGTCACAACATCTACAGATCATCAACTGAAAGAAAACAAGCACACAAGTGACACTGTTATTTTTGGACCAATGTCCCCAGAAAAACCCAATGTGGGAAAACCGGTGCGGCTATTCAGAGGGTTATATTATTATGCAGTCTATCTGAGTACAACTGGGTGCCTAACCGGCTCACCCGACAAAGAAAAATACACAACAGTAATACCTCTATATCCGGAAACAGGTATTCAAAAAACTTGTCCCACGAAACCCTCTCCGGCACAACTGAAGCTCAGCGTTGGCCACTGCGTCAGCCCTCTACTGACCTACGTCAGCCCTAGGACCCTCTGCGCCAGCCCTCTAAGGCACTGCACAACCTCTGTGTCACTCCCTCTACCCTCTGTGTGGATGACACAATCTCTCTGGGCTCTGCGCTACCTCTGCTAGGCTCTGTGTAGTCTGGTCTAGTTGCTCTCACTCTCTCTCCTTATGTGATGGTCTCCCAGTATTGTCCCTGTCTCTCTACCTCGTACTCATTGCCCCTCGCTGTTGATCACTGATTCAACTTTGCTTAGCAACCCCGCTCTAGCGAAATGAATGACTGATCACTCTGGTGTATTTTTTCCAACTGACCCTCAAGCCTCTTCTTATACTTTTCTCATTGGTACATCAACGGCCGAAATTAAATCTCTAATAAACGGCTAAGATTAGATTTGGCTTGATCCATGACTTTTAGAACCTTCTAACCTAGTTTTATATTAATACCCATTAATATTTTATTTTTCCTAAGTTTAGACTTAGGAACTCCATTAAAAATATTAATTATTTTAATATTCCCAAACCAGGTACAATATCTAAACCATTTCTAGGTCTTGGAGATCTTATGTGCTTTAGCCTCTCCACCAATTTTCATCGCTAGAGCACATCCGATGCTACCCCAAATCAACACTCCCTCTTAGCGAGGACTGTGCTCTAGTAATACTCCTCACTGAGCATCACTCTGATTATATGGCACTGGTACCTGTGTTGATGCTAGGCCTCCTCGCCCAACATCCTCTGCATTGTTGCATCTTGTACTGCTTCCCATGGCTCTGCCACTACCACTGTTGCATCTGTATGGCAGCTCCCTCTGCATTCGTGTTGTTGTTGGTCCATGCTCCCAACACTGCATCTGCATTGCATCCCCCTAATCATGTCGCACCGTGCTACTGCACTGCAACTCGGTTACTGAGAAGTAAGTAATTGATCCACCCAACTTCTGACATCCCTGTCAGACTAGAAACACTCCCGATGTTGAAGCTCTCTCTGCCACTAACAAGTGCTCCCTCTATTGACCTTTGCGCTGCTGCATCTCGCACCGTTGCACACCTCTTTGTGCCATCCTGCACTGGTGCAACACTCCCGTGCCTCTCGCACTATTGCAGCCTGCTAGCCTCGCGTTGTCCGGGGACTCCTGCACTGTAGCACTCTCTACCACTTCATCTGCATCCATCTCTACTGACATCCGCCAGTCCTGCTACTCCTCTTCGGGGCTCCCGTAGCAAGGTATAATCCAAGAGGTTGGGTACCTCAAGGATCCTGCCCCTCATCACATGTAGTACTCCTAACTACAACTCGATGTCTCCCCACTTCTTCTCAAGTGGCACATGAGCACTCATGGCACAATCGTCATCCTCCTCGACTTCTTTCTCCGCCTTCGTTGGCACTGCCTTAGACTCAGAAGCCTCTCCCTTGTTCTTCTTCCTCAGACACCGGTTCACATAGAGACCCGGTTCCCCACAATGGAAACATTTGACCTTGGAGAGGTCCTTCTTCTTCCTCTTCTCCTGCTTTCCCGCAGATGCTAGAACCGCATCCTCTTCTTCCTCCTCCTTGATCTTGAGCCCTTTGCCACTACTCCCTGCTTTGGTCAACCATCTGATCTCTTCTTGACGAAGAGCCTCCCACAGTTCTTCCCAATCCAGAAGACTCGTCCTGCCCAGTATGCTTTGGACAAATACCTCCCAATCCTCGAAAACTGCATTAAGTGCGGTCCTCGCCATCAATTCTTCATCCAACGTGGTCCCTATGGAAGCTAGCTGGTCACGGATCTACTTAAACCAACCGAGGAAGACATCTATCTGCTCTCCCTTCTACATTTGGTATGCCCTTATGCCCTTAGTTGATTCTCCAGGAGCATCTTCATCTGCACAGAAGTATGTTGGTACAATGTCTTCAAAGTGTCCCACATCTCCTTTGTTGCTTCCTTCTCGGCAATATGTGGTCCCACATGATCCTTGACCCCATCAAGGATGATGCACTTTGCCTTAGCCATTGCCTCCTCGTAATTATCATTTGCTACCAGGTCAACTGGGATAGCCATCGTTCTCAAGGCGAAGCCCTTGATGCGATGTTTGTTTAGAATGGACAAGATCCTAGCCTTCTAGACCAAAAAGTTGGACGCTCCATCCAGCTTGTCCTGATCTCTCAGCCCATTCACGACCATCTCGCTGCTCTTTTGTCGACTCCTCCAAGTCTCTCTACTTCCCTCCTAGAATTCCTGTTAGACTCCTGCTAAGTTTCTCTACTTCCTGTCTAGAAGTTCTCGGTTCGACTCCTGCTGAGTCTCTATACTTCCCGTCTGAAAGTTCTCTTCTGGACTCCCTCTGAGTCCCGATTTCCCTTTTAGAAATCCTTCTGCCAACTTCAAGTTGCCCCAGTCCGATCGTTTGTGCAACTGCAACATTGATCCGAATTCCTTGGCTAGAAATCTGCCTCGGCAGCAACTCCCTCCACCTTGGTCTTGCCCTGTTAGATATTGTTCTGACCATAGTACCCCACCAACTTCGCTCTACAAAGCACCCACAACCTCCTATGCCCCAACAACTAAAGGATTGAGCCTCTTGGCTCTGTGCAATCCTAGCACCGGCAAAACAACTCCCTCAGCCAACTGTGTCAACCCACTTGACCTCTGCATGAGCCTGTTTTTGCCCTCCTCAGCCTCTGCGTTGCCTCTCTCTGGCACAAACTAATGACGCAGTCACTCTGCGTCACTCCTTCCTCTGTCGCTTTCTGCAAGGATCAGCTCGATCACTCAGGATAGTTGAATCTACTACAAATGCTCTGCTAATCTGATGCCTTCAATTTTCTTGTGATCTGCAACCACGCTCTGATACCATGTTGAAATTCCTAAGTCTATCTGTTAAGAATTTAATCTGTATTCTACTGGTTTATTTCTTCTACTTGTTTAAATTCGAACAAGTTATTTAAAACATTTAAATACCGAAATAAACACAATACAGTCACAACATCTACAGATCATCAACTGAAAGAAAACAAGCACACAAGTGACACCGTTATTTTTGGATCAATGTCCCCAAAAAAACCCAATGCGGGAAAACTAGTGCAGCTATTCAGAGGGTTATATTATTATGTAGTCTATCTGAGTACAACTGGGTGCCTAACCGACTCACCCGACAGAGAAAAATACATGACAGCAATACCTCTATATCCAAAAACATTCAGAAAACCTGTCCCATGAAACCCTCTCCGGCACAACTGAAGCTCATCACCGGCCCTTCTGGCCACTGCGCCAACCCTCTGCTAACCTGTGTCAACCCCAGGACCCTTTGCGTCATCCCTTTGAGGAACTGTGCAGCCTCTGGGAGCCTTTGCGTCACTCCCTCTGCACTCTACGTGGATGACGCAGTCTCTCTGGGCTCTACGCTACCTCTGTTGGGTTCTGCATAGTCTAGACTGGTTGCTGCTCTCGCTCTCTCTACTTCTGTGCTGGTCTCCCAGTATTGTCCCTGCCTCTCTACCTCGTACTCACTGCCCCTCACTGCAAACTGATCACTAATTCGACTTTTCTTAGCAAACCCTGCTCTAGAAAATCGAATCACTGATCACTCTGGTGTCTTTTTTCCAACTGACCCTCAAGCCTCTTCTTATACTTTTCTCGTTGTTCCATCAATGGCTGAGATTAAATCTCTAATCAACGGCTAAGATTATATTTGGCTTGATCCATGACTTTTGGAACCTTCTAACCCGTTTTATATTAATACCCATTAATATTTTATTTTTCCTAAGTTTAGACTTAGGAACTCCATTAAAACTACTAATTATTTTAATATCTCCCAAACCGGGCACAATCTGTCCAAACCATTTATGGGTCTTGGAGATCTTATGTGCTTTAGCCTCTCCACCAATTTAATGGCTAGAGCACATTCGATGCTACCTCAAATCAACAGAGTACCTGATACAAATGGATTTCTGAATATAAAGCGTTTTATTTCCAACATTTTACATTGGTTTCCTATTGTGTTTTCAGTAATTACTTGTGCAGACTTCATGTTTTACATTGTTGGTATAAGTATTTGTTTTCACATTAAGATCATTTTTCTAAGCGTTAAGTTAAAAAACACTCAAGATATACCTCAGAATAACTCATATTGTAGGCCCTCCTTTTGCCATCACATCATTTCACTTCGTATTTGCACACTAAGCTAGTTCTTTCACATTAAAATTTTATTTCCAAGCATAAGCTTGGTTGATAGAAACATTAAGGGATCAAACTTAAAACAGGCATTTAACTAAAATTAACCAAGTCCCTGCATTTCACATAGCTTTAAGTTTTGCATTTGCATATATGATAGTTGAATCATTTAGCAGCAGTTTCCCATCCATTACTCGAACTTTATTTCCTTCGCAAAATAGTTGACTCCACAGGGCACTGGTATCATTTTCCTCAAATCAAATTGAATCCTTCAAAATCTTGTGCAATCTAAACAAGTATTGGTTGCTTAGTTGCGTCTCCCAAATTGGTTAGTTCCCAACTAATCTTCCCTCATTCCATTTCCATAGGATCTACCCCCCTTAGTTTTCTATTGGGAAACAACTCAAACGGAGAGATTGGGGATCAGAGTAACAACCCCCAATCTGAGTCATTGTAACGGTGCCTAGATATTTTGTGCGACAACAACCATGATATGCTTTTTCTTGTTCTTTTCGCTGCATCAACCTCCCAAGGCCAAGTTTTGGGCCCTACCCAGGTATGAGGATGTTTGGTGCCAAATCCTAGAAACCAATGGTTAGTTGAACCCGACGAAGGGAGGTGGAATATAGGGCTCGTAATGTAAGATGGACAGTGGTAAGTATGGAGTGGGGAGAGATGGGACTACGCTATCTCAATTAGGGTTTCCCAAGTAGTGCCCCTCCTATACCCATTGGGCCATTAGGGGAGGTTCCACTGGACTAGGATGAAAAATTAACCCACCATTTGAGGTGAGGGAACAAAATGACAGTCAAAACCCCTCTTCTTTCCAAGTTACCACATAATCCATGTCAAATGCTCAAATACAAACAAGCATAAGCACCCAGTTGCAAAATAAATGAAGTACCTATTGATCGAAAGTCCACCTCCCAACGTGCGCTCTTACTAAATGATGAGGAAACATATGACTGATGCAGGTGGCGGAGAAATGAATGGCACATCATCATCAGCTGCGAGTGGTTGTTAGGGGTTGCTAGTTGCTTGCTAGAATAGATGGTAGGAGAAAAAATTCTCCTATGGGGTCACCCACTTATGGTGGGTAACATCTCGCTCCAACTAGGACATGGGCTCACCATAAGAACACATGATCCACATACTCGAATGTGGATTTCATGAGAACTCCAACAATCTCCTGGGACCACAGACCTATTACCAACACATTAAAGAAACCTATTTGGGAGCATGTGTGCTAGGCGTAGGGTATCACCCATGTTTTATATAAAAGTAATAAATCCATACAGAAAGAAAAGTCTAGCCTAAATGCATTCTAATCTACATGAGAACTCCTTGGGAGGAAATTTATAAATGGATTTGCCTTATCCCACTATCCCTACCCCTAATGGAAAACCATTTATCCTATATAGGGAGCCCATTGTGAAATTTTAAGTTGAAGATCTTAAGGAATTTATAGATCAGATATCAAGCATTGGTAGAGAAATTGTGAATCAACACACATTTATTTATTCAATGACACCAATGAAAGACTGTTCTTAGGATTATTACACTTACCCTTTTTCCCATGAGGAAAGTATTGATCATATAGTCCAAGGGGAGGAAGTTGATGAAAATGAGCAAGTTGAAACCTTAAACCTTGAAATCGTTTGGCAACACTTTGGTCCTAGAAAGATCATGAACGATGAAAGATGGAAGGAAAAGACCAATGTCGAGAATGAGGGCAACATATGCCATATAAATGATGATGTTTTATCACCATGTATGCATAATAAACTTGCAAATACAATTGATGTTGTTAAGAACTCTAAGGGAATTACTTCTGATCAGACAGTAAGAAGATGAAAACATAGGTCTAAAAAATTCTTTGATCACAATATAAAAGTTTAGGATTTAGAAAAAGGAGACCTTGTTCTTGTTAAAAGTGATCCTCATCCATACAAGATCCATGAAAAGCTTGGAATTGATTATTTTTACTTATCCAATCTTAATGGAGTGAAGTTCCCCTTGCCAGTTAGAGGTCAACTTCTTAGACCTTATATTGGCACTTGTTACCCTTTAGGTGATAAGCCAGATTAGGATTAGGTAGGTTCTCCATTACGCATCTTGATTTAGCATCAGTGAAGTTCCCCTTGCTAGTTAGAGGTCAACTCCTTAGACCTTATATTGGCACTTGTTACCCTTTAGGTGATAAGCTAGATTAGGATTAGGTAGGTTCTCCATTATGCATCTTGATTTAGCATCTTTGTTTTCCTATCATGTTGATTTTTATGAATCTTTGTTTACTCTATAAAAGACAGAAAAGAATGGTAGCTTAGGAGCTACTTATTGCATTTAGTTTTATAACCTTTCATATTCCAGGGTGACTATATCACCCTATTACTTTTGTACTAATGATTTTGTTTTAGAATCTAGCAATATTGTTACAATGATGCAAGTTATAGGTCTTGAAGTACGAGAGATGTTGAGGTTCTCATGCACTCTATGGTGATCACATAAATCATGTGCTCCACGGTGGGCACATGTCCCCAAGATGGAGCTAGATGTTACCCATCCAAGTACATGGGTAACCCTCTGAGAAAAAAATTTCTCCTATGATGTGGATTCCAGCTTAGCGGCCACCCATGTTTTTCACCTCTCAACAGCAAAGATCATTCTTCTATGATCCAAGTTGTAGAGATGATGACTAGCATTCTCCAAATACATCAACCCCTTGCATGCCTCTTATACATATATCATGCTTAGCCCACTCACCTGATCAACATACTCATATGATGATGGTGTTTTAATATACATGAGGTACATTATCTATTCTTTCATATGAAGTGTTTACATTAGAGGTATTAGGCATTTAAGGATCAAGGGTTGAAGGCCAATAATGAACGATGATTCTTGGAAGTTCTGCTTGTTTCCTTGCTTCACCTTTGTAGTCATCGATTCATTCTAGTTAAGTGTAAACACCCTGGGGCTTTTCTTTCCATGTCTTGGAGGAGCAAGAATAGGAGGCCTAGATAGAGATGACGTGTTTATATCCCTCCATATTTAACACTTTCTATTTATCCTCCCCTTCTTTCTCCTTGTTTTTGAGTTGGTTGTTGTCAATTGCTCGTACTAGTTCCTTGTTTGTCTCATTCTATGAGAAGGAGCTTGGAAATGCCCAAAGGTTGATGTTGTTGCAAGAAAGAATAAAAGAGCTTGTGTCAAATGCTAATATGCAAAATAAAGGAAAGAAAATAAACATAGTCAAAAGGCAAGTTAGATTGAGCTCTACACCCTCATGTGAAGCCATCACCCTAGCCTATAGGAATTTACAGGGTAAGTTCCTTAGATAATACACCAAAGGACACCGCTCACAAATAGATCACGGATCAATACACCAATATTCTTGACATGGTTAAAACCCTCAAAGAGGGAAACAGTCCACAGCTTGAGCCAACGTGGCCACTTTAGGCAATTTATTAATGTATAAGAAAGAAAAATTACATAAGTTTCTCTCCTAAACAGTCACCTAACAAATGACCCTCCATGCTCTTTAAATAGAGGTCATGGACCAATTGGGTGTTAAGCCACGGATCAAGTGTCGGTAATACCGAGGAGAGAATGAACCGTCGGATCACTTCATGTCTAGAACATATTGTGATCGTCGGATTGTAAGTTACAAAAAGTACATACTAAAGAAGCACACTTTACCTAACTATACACTAGACCAAGTCGTACTTAATTATTTCCCATGTGTCGGAATATCCTAACATACCCCCTTAGGAACAACTTGGGATAGGATTGAAGGATGTACAAAGATGACACAATAAGAGAAGGAAGGAGGCATTAGAGCCTATCCCCCCTTAGTGACAACTTCCTGAACTCCAACCATAAATCGAAGTTTAGTGAAATTTGCCTCTGTGAGAGCCTTTGTAAAGATGTATGCAACTTGATCATCGGTTGAACAATATTGCACTTCAAGAACATGGTCATGAATAAGCTTTCTGATGAAGTGCATGTGTAGTTCAATGTGTTTGTTGTGTTGATATTGGATTGGATCTTTGCATAGTTGAATGGCACTTTGATTATCACACCAAAGTGTAGTCGAATGTTGCTGTTGAAAACAAAACTCTCACAGGATCTGACAAAGCCACAGGGCTTCCTTACTAGCTTCAACGACACCATGATACTCTGCTTCTTCTAAAGAAAGAGAAATGACACTCTGTTTCTTGCAATCCCATGTAATAGGTCCAGAACCAAGAGTGAAGACATAACTTGCAGTAGACTTCTGATCATCAGGGTCACCAGCCCAATCAGAATCAGTGAAACCAACCAATAAAGGAGATGCTTCTGCACTATAATGAATCCCAAACTGAACTGTACCTCAAACATAACGAAGTATTATTTTAGCTGCTTTCCAATGACTTTCATGTGGGTTTTGCATAAACCGAGCAACAAGGCCAACAGCAAAGGAAAGGTCAAGACAGGTACAAAAGTTTTCCAACAAACTGATAGTGTAAGGTAGCATCAACTTCAAGGGAAGTACAAGTGACTGAAAGTTTGGCTCCAAACTGAAAGGGAGAAGGGGTTGGCTTAGAGTTTTCCATGTGAAAGTGGTGTAGAAGATCACAGGCATATTTGGACTGGGAAAGGGAAATACCTTCTTTGGATTGCAAGACTTGAAGACCAAGAAAATAATGCAAGTGTCCTAAGTCTGTCATTTCAAACTGCTTTTTAAGGCTGGACTTCACATGATTTATAAGGTTGGGATGACTACCAGTAAGGATAAGATCATCAACATAAAGAACAAGAATGATAAGAGACTTACCCACTTTCTTGGTGTAGACAGTATTGTTAGAATGACACCTAGAAAAGCCAGTATCTGAAAGAAAGTTATCCATTTTGGCATACCAAGCCCGAGGGGCTTGCATGAGACCATAAAGGGATTTCTTAAGCCGACATACAAGGCTCGAGTCTATTTGTATAAAGCCAGGAGGTTGTTTCATGTAGATTTCTTCATGCAAGTCCCCATGCAAGAAGAAAGATTTAACATCCATCTGATGGACTTCCCATTTGAAAGAGGCAACAAGGGAAAGAACAAGGCGGATAGAGTTCATTTTAGCAACAAGGGAGAAGGTTTCAGTATATTCAATGCCTTCAACTTGTCAAAAACCCTTAGCAACAAGACGAGCTTTATGTTTATCAATTTTTCCATCTAGTCCAAACTAGGTTCTGTAAACCCATTTGCATCTAACAAGTTTTCGCCCGTTTGGAAGAGGAACAAGGTCCCATGTATCATTTGCTAATAATGAACGATATTCTTCATTCATAGCTGTGTCCAAATCTGGATGGCCTGAAGCTTCTACAATGGTGTCAAGATCATAATTTGCTGAAGCTTGAGCCAGTAAAGAAGAGGCTCCATCAAACTGAGAACGTGTACGACGTTGATCTGTAGGATCACCTACAAGAGCACCTGCTGCATCCCGAGTAGCACGGCCCCATTTTGGAAGCTGAGGAGTTGAATGAGGTTCCCGAGAAGGTGGGGGAGGATTGTCATCCTCACTGCCATCATCTGAAGAAGAAATATTTTCAGAAGTAGAAGGGATAGAGAGAGGTGGCACATTCGCCAAACTAGGCTCATAGGCCGATATATTTTCAGCAAACTTTAAATCTCTTCTAATGATAACATTTTTGGATTTAGGTTGAAGAAGTCTATATCCTTTGACATCTTCAGAATATCCAACAAAAATACATTTTTCACTCTTAGGTTCTAAGGTTTTATGTTTCTCATCTGGAATATGGACCCAAGTTTCACTTCCGAAAACAAGAAAGGGACTTACATCTGGTTTAATTGAGCTCCATGCTTCTTCTGGAGTGATATTCTTTAAAACCTTAGTAGGAGTGTGATTTACTATGTAATTTGCACATTTAATTGCTTCTGCCCAAAATTAAGACTAAGTTCCTTAGAGAAGCACTACAAATAGCCAATATTCCTTTAAGTGATGATATTTCTTTCAACTACACCATTTATTAGTGCTGAGAGTATAAATAGGAAGGATATTGCAAATGATCCCGCTCAGACATTCTTAATAAAAAAAAGCCGAGCAAGGGAGAGAGATCCGAGATCGACTCCGGAGATGGACTCGACGTATCACCTTACCTGTTTCTTGAATACCCTGGAGGGCCTGTTGATGCATGGAGGAACCAGGGCCATCGCTGCGCGTCCGCCACTGCAATCTCCTGTACAAGAGATCTCAGAACTAACCGAACCCCTTGTGCGGCAACATCTGGAAAATGCAGGTTCCACCAAGAAGGTAAGGATCGCCGACAACATTAGGGGGAAAATAAACAGTTGGAATAGCCATTCGTCTGGCTGCCTACCAGCCATAGCTGGAAACGAGAACAGGTTTAACAAGGAAGCGGACTTCAGCAAATACGAAGCACTCAGGAAGGAAAATCGAAAACCCTGTATAAGGTATGGAGGAAAAACTCTTTTTATTATTAATCAGAAGGTTATTCTGTTTATTGTTGGCATAGATCTGGCTTCCTTTCCACTATGGAGTCCTACATGGGAGCCTTTCCCATCTATCCGCGGCATCCCGTACAGAACAATCCATGGACTATCAGATCTAGGCTCTGTAAAGAAATATCGACCCTATTTTTCCCAGATTCAGGGGAGTTCGCTCAGATCGAGATCTGGGCTCTTTGAAACTGATCCCCGTATGGCCGATCGATCCCGTATGATAAAACAGTCTCAGCACCTGTCAGATCTGGACACCCATCCTTTGATAGGGGACATGCAAAAGCCGCAGAACAAAAACTCTGCATCGAATCTATCGAATACCAGAGTTAGATATCCGACAAGCAGATTCCAAGTATTCGTAAAACTACCTGTGGGAAAATCGAAATTTCTCTGGGTAATAGAATCGGATACTGTTAAGCAATTGCAGGAGAGGATCATGAAACAACTAGGTTTCCCCACCAGATCTCAAAATCTGATATATCAAGGCAGAGTTCTACAAGATACAAAATATCTTCGGGAATACCAGATAGAACCTCTATCAACAATCATACTTAATCTGAGATTGAGAGGGGGAGCATCTAATAATGGCAGAAATAATAACAGAGCTGAAGGGAGTGGTACAAACGCAAGGAAAAAACCAAGCAATACCTCCTTCAAAGACATCCTTCAAGGGAAAAATAAAGAAGAAACAACACCAAAACAAACAGAGATGGAAGCCAGGCCATATATCGTGGAACAGCTGGATCATACCCCAGTATACAACATAGACACACCAGAAACAGAGGATTACTGTAATATTTATGAGAGGCAAGCAATAATCTGCAGATTTAACAGCTTTTGGCCCAAACCAGTGGATTTATTCCACTGGATCTTCAAGAACTCGACCTTGCAATGTGAAATACACCTCTATTCCAAAGGATTTTTTATAGTAAAATTCCTAACAGAAGCTGACAGGGATGCAGTAATACAGGAAGGACCTTGGTTCTGGGGATCTACTGGTCTCTTCATCACACCTTGGTTCCCTGAATTTGATGCAAATTCAATGGTTGTTACCAAAATGCCAGTTTGGGTGTGACTTCACAACCTCCCAATTCATCTATGGACTGATCAAGTACTAGCTGGAATTGGAAATACCATCGGACAATTCATCAAATGGGACACACAGCGATTGGAGGAAAGAATCTTCACATATGCTCGGATATGTGTGGAGGTAGACCTCAGCAAAGGCCTGCCAGACCAAATACAGCTGAAGCATAGGCAGAGGAGCTGGACTCAAGGATTAGACTACGAAAATACTGCCTTCAGATGCCGAATATGTAGACAAACAGGACACCTACAAAACACATGTCCAGCAGCCAAAAAAGACAGTCGAAGGAAGAGGAAAACAGAAAAACAAGTGAAGGGATGGCAATTTCCCCCACCTGTCTCAGATGATGAGGAGGAAGAAGAGATGGAGATTAAAAATACCAATCAGACTAGTCAGATGAACAAAGAACCAACAGCGGAAGACAAAATACCACAGGAACAATTAGAAACACATACAAACACAACAATTACTATGGACTTGGGTAGCAACAAACGACATCACATATCAGAATCGTCTGACTCTGATAAAGAAATCCCACATACTGTGGCTGAATCTACACTTGTTCTGATAAGTCCAATAGAGCCACAGGGAATATGGAAAAAAGTTGAGAAGAAAAAGGGGCGAAAACTGTGACATTTTCCCCCATATGTACATAATCATCTGCCTAACTTGATCCATACGTGTTTTCGTACACCCTACGCGGTGTTGACGGATCACTGCAATGTTTATTTTTAGCACCATTTTTGACAGCAATTACAGCATATGCCGACAGGCATCTACAACATGTAATTTTTCAATCTTAATGAAAAATTATGATTTTTCCAGTGGAAAAAAAA
>APFE031617083.1:76797-92736 GCA_000404065.3 Pinus taeda | reverse complement strand
GATGAAAATGAAAAATAAAGGAGAATATCACTTTTACTTTAAGAATTTAACATTACCATGAACTGCATCTCCCTCAAACTTCCTGATGAACTGCATATCAACACTAGGGCAAAAATTCACTTTTATAGCTTTAGACACGCATCTAGAAGCAACAAGAAGTCACTAACATACCCTAAAAGTAAATTAAGGGCCGTATGACCCACGTTTCCTCATTAACTTGTGTTTTTTTAATTTACTTTTATGGTATGTTAGTGACTTCTTGTTGCTTCTAGATGCGTGTCTAAAGCTATAAAAGTGAATTTTTTCCCTAGTGTTGATATGCAGTTTCCGCGTTTCGTACCTCTATACCACGTTCCCTGCAACATAGGAGAGATCGTTTAAGTGACCAAATCGCTCATGCCAAATTTTGCTCACTTCATCATTATGAGCAACAAATACAGAGGAAAGAGTTGATGACCCAAAGTTGTTAAACTTATACAACCTTTTAGAATCATGAGCAATGTCAGTAGCTAAAATCTGCCTAGGATCCCTTAGGTCCTTAATTACAACATCATGAGGTGAAAATTCAACAGTTTTACCTTCACCTGAATGAGTTATCTGATATACAGATAGAAGGTTGCAGGATAAGGTAGGAACACATAATACATCATTAAATTGAACATTGTCTAGATGAATAGTTCCAGTCCCTACAACGCTAAGAGATCTATCATCACCAACATATATATTTTTCGTGTTACAATCATTTAAAGAAAAAAAACATGGCTTTGTTTTTGGCCATGCGATAAGAAGCTCTAGAATCAATGAGCCACTCATGAGAATGAGAAGAAGAAGATACATTTAGTGCATAACGAGACCGAGATGCTTGACAACCACATGCAGAAAGTGTTATTCTTGAAAATGAAGTTGAAGTTGAAGAGTGCTCCAAATGGATGTTATGCTTCTTCATTGTTGCTTCCAAGGCTTCCATCTTCTTAAAGCATTTGGATTCTAAGTGGCCATCATGATTACAAAAGTTGCAATGTCTATCAGTCTTCTTCCCTTTGTTTTTAGTTGCCTTATCATTTTGTTGAGTTGATTTTTCGTTGTGAGACTGAAATTGCTTAGGACCCTTGTTTGGTTTAGGACCATTCTTTTTAGGATGTTGCTTCTTAGGATTCTTTGAACTTAGTTGTTGTTGGGCTGCTAAGGCTTTCTTAAAAGAGGTTCTAGTATTAAGAAGACCAGAATGTAAGAGTTTTTCTTGCTCTCTTATTAAGGAATCACAAAAAGCATCAAAAGAGGGGGGCTTGTAGTCTTGTCCTTGAGAAATAAAGGCTTCTATAATAGAATGGAAGGTGAAAACAAACACAAAGTAGGTTGGTCCTAACTTAGTAAGAATGGAATAGATAAGGCTACCGTCTTCTTTCTTAACCTTAACACCTTCCAAGAGAAGTCTAAGGGTCTTGAACTTGGGCAAAAAATCTTCAATGGAAGAAAAATTATTGGAGTCCAACGTAAGCAACTCATTTTCGAGTTGATGGGCTCTAATTTCATTTTTAATTCCAAAAATTTTATTGAGTTGTTTCATTGCTTCATCAAGGGTATCAATTTCTGCGATATGGAGTCTAAGGTCTGGAGAAATAGACATCCCTATCTGTTGAAGAAAGTGTAACTAGGTTCGTCTTCATAATAACATGATCTTTGTAAATGATGTAATAAAAGGAAATAAATATTTTTGTATGCCTTGCTACATGGGTTTCATGAGCAAGAAGTGTCACTAGGTGAAAGACTTCTACTTGATGTCTTTAGGATTTATTTATATGTCAAAGAGTCATGTCATATGAATAGAAACTCTTCATGATTTATGTAAATTTATACAAGTCCACAAAGTTGTGAAGAAGCCCTCCAAAGACCAAGCATAATCCTCCAAGAAGTCTGCAAGTGAAAACAAAAAGAAATTCTTCATGTTGGCTCCAAATAGAATTAATTAAATAACTAAAAGTCACGTCAGCTCAAGGAAATAGTCATGACAGTTCATGGGTTCATGTCGACTCAAATATAGGTGGCTCGCCACTATAAATACCTCGTCAAGGTATCCACAAAACGCAGATCACAGTTTCGCATTTCTCTCTGAAACTTCGTGAAGATGGGTGCAAGTCTCCGCAAATAAGAAGAGACAGATCTCGGGTTCTTTCTCTGAAATTTCGCATGAGAATGGAGAAGCAAATCCACACTACAAGTAGGCATACAAGGAAGGGCTTAACTGCACCTCGGATGGGTATTAGGTGCAGGCAAGCTACACTTCAGATGCATGGAAGAGCAGACAGGACCTCGAATGGATAGTTAACCTCGGCATAAGAATATCTCCATAGCCCCGGTAAGCCGCAGTATCAACAGTAACAATATGATCAATCTTGGATCCATAACAATGAAGAAGCATGACAATCTTAGCATGATGAAAGGAAGGTAAGATCACAGTCTTGGCCTAGTTTGAAGGTAAGATCACAATCTCAGTGGATCTACTTCACAGCAGTCAAGGTATGTGTATATGATGGGAAGGATTTCAAAACCCTTACTCTCCTCACTGTCTCAACTTAATAGATATCGCAATTATCCTAGACCTCAGTCTCGGCATATGTATATATCATCATGTTGAAAAGAATTATGAAGTCCAGGTATATAGAGGTGCAGTGATGAGGGTTTCAAGCAGTGTCAAGTGTTGTTGTAGCAATGACATTGATGGTTATATTCTCAGCATAATGGAAGAAGTTGTGACAAGGATAAAGTCATGATCCAGTTCATGTAAGATCATGATCTCATTGAAAATGCAGAGATCACCTCTATAGCAATTTCAAGGGACAGTCATGGTGTAGCAATGAAGTGATCAATAATGGCAGCAAAAATGAAGATATCAATGATGCAGTAGTGCAGTAGTGATGATGATCTCAGCAGGGCAAGGAAGAAGATTGATGTCTTGGTCTTGGAGAGGTAGATTGTGTCAAGGTTCATGGTCTTGGTATTCGTCTATGGAATCTCTATAAGAAGAATTTTGCGTGGGTTTTCCTCTCCAAGAGGGAGAGGTTTTGGCCCTGGAAGAAAGCCAAATATTTATGTTCTTGTCTCTTTTGTCTTGATAGCAGTTTGATGAAGCTAACATACACACACTAATAATAATGGAAACATCAAGCTAAGATAAATTGTATAAATACTTCACAAATTGTTATCATGTAATGAAGAATCATTGTATTTTATGAATGTCCTAGATTCTTCAACACTATCAACCCACGTGCTTGATCTTGTTTATTTTCCCATTTGGCTTGTTTATCTTTATCTTTAGTTTTAGACTCTTGGCCTAAGGCTATTCTATAAAGACCTTTACTTCTAAGTAAATCCACAATGTAGAATAGCCATTGGAAGTAGTTGGTGTTGTCAAGAATAACTAGGCATGGACTTTCCATTTTAAAAGAAACTGAAGTTGTAGATGTTGAAACTAAATGTTCCAAAGGAAAGATCTCGAAAAATTAGGCTGATTCAAAAAAACGAATTCCGGATGAAGAAGTTATGGCATTTTGAAGAAAAGTTGTTGCAAATACCGACAAACTACGTGAATGTTGGGAAGTGAATGATAATGTTATATAATAAAAAAATCGCCCCCTTTCCAAACTTAATCTAATTAGCTCACTTTAAATAGAATTACTTTATGTGACCCACTTTTATAAATAAGTGAAAGTCATTTTTACAATAGTACTTTATAAACTATCCATTAAATTGTAACTCAAATAAAAGATAAAGTGACTTTAGAATTATAAGTGACTTACTTTTATAATGGGTGAGAACACTTTTACATAAAGTAACTTTAAAACACAAGTTACATGTGCTTTTTGAAAAAGTAACTCAACAAAAAGAAAGACTTGAACCCAAGACCTCTATTCTCATAAAGTAACTTTGGACCAAGTGAGTTAGTTTAAAAGGTTAGTAATTTTTGGAAATGAGGAAAGGATTTTTTTTTTGGCTCACTGAAGCTTTGGAGTGCATGCTTACTTGGGAAACTCCTTTTTGCCTACAAAACAAAAAAACAACCACACAACCCAAAACGAACAAGCAAAAGTAATCCAAGCCTTACGACTTAAAGTTAGATTTGGCCGGAAACTAAATATTTTCCTCAATGTTTCTGATTTTCGAGATCACACTAAGGCGCAACGGAAAAGGGCATACACATGAGAAAAATCCTTTCTTTTTATTTCTGGTTTGCCCAGATCGCACAAAGTCGCGGGGAAAAGAGCATACGCAGAAATGAAAAGTATAGATCATGTAATAAAAAATTATAGAAGACTATAAACTGAAATAAACATAAAGATAAATAACTATAACTCAAAATAAAGATTGTATACCTCCAGATCTTAAAAATGACGTAGCTAAGGCTACCGGAAACCTTTTCGCGTGAAACGAAAGGGGTTCCTCACTAGAACAAATGCTTCTAACACAGTAGAGCAGTCTTCTCGGCCCGAAAGCGGTCAGAAACAATAGATCTAAGAAACGACAGTCGGATGCAATTGTACCGGCTTCAAATTTGGACCACCAACAGATGTGGCCCTCGAATAGCTCCAACACCATGTAGGAATTTACAGGGTAAGTTCCTTAGATAGAACACCAAAGAATACCACTCACAAACAGATAACAGATCAGTACACCAGTGTTCTTGACGTGGTTAAAACCCTCAAAGAGGGAAGCCGTCCACAGCCTAAGCCAACGTAGCCACTTTAGGCAATTTATTAATGTAAAAGAAAAAAAATTTACATAAGCTTTTTTCATGGACGGTCACCTAACAAATGACCCTCCATGCTCTTTAAACAGAGATCATGGACCAATCGGGTGTTAAGCCACTGATCAAGTGTCGGTAATACCGAAGAGAGAATGAACGGTCGGATCACTTCATGCCTAAAACATATCGTAACCGTCGGACTGTAAGTTACAAAAAGTACATACAAAAAGTACATACTAAAGAAACACACTTTACCTAACTATACACTAAACCAAGTTGTACTTAATTATTTCCCATGTGTCGGAATATCCTAACATAGCCCCATGAATATCATGATATATCAAAGTAAAAGGAACTTGAAAGTACAGCCTGACCCCTATGAGCAATGAACTGCCCATACTAAAGAGGGGGCTTAAAGGAAAACCAATGAATCTTAAAAAGCAAGCTAATCAATAAAAAGTAAAAAGGTTAATTAAAGGGTAGAAAAAGCAGTACCAAGAAAAGGGTAACTCAAGCAGAAAAGGACTCCCTCTAGAAAGGCGCTCATGGATGTTGGTTTTGCATAATCCATGTATACGACTATGACATCACTCATGAAGTTCACCCCTAATAATATCACTTACCACATACACGTAGCAATTGAAAGGTCATCCTAGGAACTATTCCTCCCCCCTAGGGTGTTTTCTTTCATTGTTATTTGGAAGCACCTAATAGGTAGAGTCGATGACCATCCAATACCTAAAATTAGCAACTCGCATAAGTTCATGAGCTAGTGTGAAGTTTGAAGAAGATGATGTGATCTACTTATGTCGCTTTGGCATTGCATATGATTCACCTTTTATGTCAAATTAACTCTTGTATGCATGTTGGTTGATCTCACTTGATTCTCTAAGCAACGTTTGATGATGTTGCATGCCCTTTGACTTAATGATAAATGTTGGAGCCGATGAGCACTGGACTATGTAATGACTTGACAACTTGCTAGATACACTCCATCACAGATTGGACCATGCACATTGCACCTTGGAGCTAGGAAGTTGCATGAATGAGCTTGATCTATCACTTGCACGAAGCCTTTGATGATGTTGCACCTTCTTGAGATTATTGAGGCTTGGATTGATGACATGATGGACATGTTATGAAAGCACAGTAGTTTGGAAGGGTCATAGCAAATTTTCCATTGATGACATCATGCCTAGCTTGAGGTGTTGCTACTTTGATGAGTGATACCTGATGATGAAATATGATGACTTGTGGAGCCGACCTAGATTGATGAGGCGGCATTGGTCACCTTTTTGATGATAAGACATGACCTTCAAGGACGAGACATAAACTTTCCATGATACATTGCAACTTTTAAGTTTTGGGAGAGACATGACTTTTGGAGCCTTTACACCCCTTTGTGGAGACGACATCACCTTCATGAGGCTTCTACACTCACACGTGTAGCACTTTTGGAGGATATTTTCATGTCTTAGCATTTTATTTCATTTTAGAGGCATTTTTAGGTATTGGCTTGACATTTATCCACCTTGTATCATGGACATTAAAAAAATATAGTGCTTTTAGTGGATATTAGCCTAATTAGGCCAAGCACTTGGTTTCCCTTGTATAAATAGGAGAGCAGTAGCCCTCATTTGAGACATTGCACATGGTGGAGAGATCACTTCTCTTGGATTACTATCGTTTCTCTCTAACTCGCTATGGAGGCCAAAGTAGAGCAACTTCTCTAGAGGACTTGTGATGTCGATGGTTTCTCTTTTCATAGATGATTATTGGTGATCTTTGATGGATGCATGCTAATTGACTAGGTTATTCTTCTTGATCTTGTTTATGTTGATGGATAAGGTTTATTAAGTATTCACCAAAGTGTTGTGATATTTTTATCTCATTAGCTTCCTTCGACAATATTTTTCATTAAAAAAAATTGAGGTGACCTAACTGTAAATCCCTCCCTCATTTATCGTTGAAGATTGTAGGATGACTAGGTTAAATCTTTGAGGGACACAAGTGGGTCTCCCTTAGTCTTTTAACCAACATCCATTCCATTTTCCTCCCAAGTGTGCTAATCCTTGACTCCATATGCACTAGAATGAAAAAGGCACAAGTCTTCTCTCTTGTGTAATCATTATTATTTTAAAATCATTTTTTTGGTGTGTTTTAACATAATTAAGGGTTTAATTACAGCAAATCTTGTATGTTCAGCATCTGATAACTTGGATATCTTAGTACCATGGTTGGAAAGTGTTTGGAATATATTCTAGAATACAAATTGTCATATTTAATGCATTTCCCAGCCATTTATTAGGTCTGAAAAAATTTTGTAGTTAATTCTCTATTTTGTTCTTATCATAGCCCTTATTTTTCACTTAATCATAGATTATGGGGCTATTTATTACTAGTGTGACAAACTGGTATATTGCTGCTATTTTTTATTATACAAGCTAGTTTGCAGTAGCATTATGTAATTTCTTGATTGTGTGTGTTTGGTGACCTTTCTTGAACCTATATTGGTTGACCTAAGCCTTTAGAACAGCCCTAGGAGCCTTTGAACTCAAATCTGGAAATCACCTTCCAAACCACCATAAACTCTAATTGTTAATCCTTGTGTTGAAAATGTAGCAAGTGAAGGTCTTTTGGCTTGTGCCTTAACCAATGAAGACCTCAATTTGTCATTCTCTAGCATAATGCGAGCTCATGAGATAGACTTCAGTTATGATGAGTTTATTTCCAAGTTACTTGAATGATCATCAAGATTGCATACGTAGTGTTGGAGCTTCAGTTACGTTAAGTCTTCTTCAATTTCACTACAGGACGAGGTAGCAATTACAATTTCAGTTAGAACAAGTTAGTCTTCAGTGTTGATTAGAGAGAGAACGAGTTAAGACTCCAAGCGTTGATTGGAAAGCGGACAAGTAGCACTCCCAATTAACTCGCAATCTAAACTCGAACGTCTAATTGGACTGGGCATGCTCAAATTAGGTCTATACAGAGGAGGACGAAGGCACAGGATCATCACAAGTTTGTGAGATCATTCTTTGTGTGTGTCTGCAGATTTGAGCAACTTGTGCCCTAAGAAATAGGAGGCCACAAGTGCGCAAAGAAATAGGGGATTTGCGCTAGGAAATAGGAGCTCCCTTGTGTGCTAGGAAATAGAAGGAAGTGAGTAAGGAAATAGGGGCTCCAGTGCACAAGGAAATAAGGGCAAGGATTAGGGGATTTGCAGGGCAAGTCAAGGCTAGTTCGGCACGAGAACAAGTGTGTTCTCAAAGAGACAGAGTGCTTTGGAATAGATCCAATTGCTCAAGAACAATCAATAAAATACCACAACAAAGAAAGCAAGTTTTCCCATTTGGGTTTCCTGGGTAAACAAATGTGTCAATATGTGTGATTGTGTTTTTTATCTCTCAATTATTTTCCGTTGCTTATAAATTGTTATGAAACTTTGTATCTTTGTGAAAGAAAATTTGGTTTCAACATTCAGTTGCCTTGTTTTCAGTTAATTCATCTAAGTAGTTGCAGAGTTTCAAGTAAAATTAACATGGTATCAAAGCAGAGATCAACGTAAAGACCAACACCAAATTGTTTAGTAAGTGAAGAGCACAATTTAAGCAGGTTGCGCTAGAGTTTTGAAGATCAGTTTTTGGATAAGCAGTATGTCGTTCCAAGGACTGAGGACAGATCATTGTTTAGAGGGAGCCTCTAACTTCTACTCATGGAGGAAGCGTATCTTAGTGGTGTTGGAAAATAATGGGGTGCTCGAATTTAGGAAGAATCAAATAGTCCCACCTAGAGATGCCCAACAGTTGATCCAGCAAAACAAGAATGACACCAAGGCAAGGAGGATCATTCTTGAAGGTTTCAAAGGCCATATTAACCCTCATCTCCATCAAAAGAAAACAACATATGAGATGTGGAAAGCCATCTTAGATCTGTATCAAGGTTCTAGTGATGTCAGGAAACTTGCTATGAAGCAGAAGCTAAGAAATATCTGGATGAGCAAAGCAGAACCCATCCTTACATATCTTTCCAAGTTCACCCAGGTTCAGGATGAGCTAGCTGGAGTGGGAAAGACTGTAGCAGACAGTGACCTTGTGAGTCTTGTGCTTCTAGGACTTCATAAGTCTTGGGAGAATTTCCAAGATGTAGTCAGTGGCAAAGAAAATATTCCTAGCTAGGAAAGGTTGTGATCAAATTGTGTCCAAGAATAAATATGGAGAGAGACAAGAGCTAGAAAATTAGCAAAGACAGAGGATGAGGAGAACTTTGCCCTAGCAGGTAAAGGCAGCAAAGCCAAGGGCAAAAAGGGAAAAGCAAAGGGCAAGAAGAAGAAGAAGAAAGATCTAAGCAAGATCAAGTGTTTCCATTGCCATGAGTCTGGGCGCTACGCCACTTACGTGTCTTAATAGGAATAAGGGGTCTAGTAAGGATCATGTAGTTGCATCGGTTGAGGTAGATGAGTTTTCTTTTCAGTTCGAAAAAAGATTTCTCATTGATAGCTTGCATGGCAAGCTCAGTAGGCAGCATTGTATGTATATTGATTCTGGAGAATCCTTCCATATGACTGGGAAAAAGGAATACTTCAGCCAGTTGAAGGAGAAGGACATGTAGTTACACATTGAGTTAGGAGATGATGGCAAGTACTTGAATAGAGAAGTTGGTACTATTAGTTTTGAGAGGGTGTCTGGTAGCTCTCTCCATCTCAGGGATGTCCTCTATGTTCCAGGCCTTAAGAAAAGCCTTGTTTCAGTGGCTACCCTAGAGGACAAGGGTTATGATGTCATCTTTAGCAGAGGTAAGGCTTACCTCAAGCACTTAGCTTCTAGATCAGTGAAGCAGATTAGTGTGAGGATGAAGAATCTCTATAGGTTGCAGGTAGAGACATGTGCAACCTTGAGCAGCAAGGCAGGAGATGCACAGAGCAGAGATGTGGGGGAGCTTTGGCATAGACGCGTGGGACACTTGCATCATGGGGCACTAAAGATCCTTCAGTAGATAACCATAGAACTACCACAGGGTGTATTTGACCAGCATGATGTGTGCAAGAGTTGCACACTTGGCAAGTATGCCAAGTTATCTTTTCGGGGCCAAGACAGCAAAGCCAAAGGGATTTTGGAGCCGGTACACTCAGACATATATGGGCCCTTCTCTTCTCCATCTCTCTTAATACATAGGTACTATGTCACTTTCATAGATAATTATTATTGGAAAACATGGATCTTCTTTATGAAGAAGGAGGAGGTCGTCTCCAAGTTCATAGAGTTTAAGGCTTTGGTAGAAAACCAGACCAGGAAGAAGATCAAAGCATTGAGTGACAATGGGGGAGAATATCTCTCTAATGATTTTAAGGATGTGTGTGCCAAGGAGGGCATTAGGAGAGAGGTTACAGCACCCCATAACCCTCAACAGAATGGGGTGGTTGAGAGGAAGAACCGTAGCATAGTTGGAGTGGCCAAGGCCATTTTGCATGACCAAAGACTGCCTATGTTCTTGTGGACAGAGGCGTGAAACATCAGTATTTCTGCAGAACAAGAGTCCACACAAAGTGCTTGGATGGGTTACACCGGAGGAGGCCACCAAGGACTGCCTATGTTCTTGTGGACAGAGGTGTGAAACATCAGTATTTCTGCAGAACAAGAGTCCACACAAAGTGCTTGGATGAGTTACACCGGAGGAGGCTTTCACGAGCAAGAAGTCTGAATGTTTTTCACTTACGCATCTTTGGCACGAAAGTTTACTGCCATTTGTCCAAAGAGAGCAGGAAGAAGCTGGAGCCCACTACTGAAAAGAGAATTTTCATGGGCTGCAATGAGACATCTCAAGCGTACAAGGTGTATATACCATCACTCAAGAAGACAGTTATCAGGTAGGGCATGAGGTTCGAGGAGGACAGAGCTTTGAGGGCATCCTTGGAGTGAGAGCAGATTGGAATACCTAAGGAGGACCTTCTTGCTCCCAAGCAAGAGCCTCAGCTAGGATCACAGATTGAGTCTCAACTAGGTGGCAAGCGAGTCGCACAGTAGGATGACTAGGAATCATTACAGAATGAGGAGGAGAGACCAGGACGAGTGGAGGCAACCACTCAGTGACTCCTAGCACAGGGAGGACGAGAGCCAAGTGGGCTGAGAGGTTAATTCAAGAAGCCCAGGAGCGAGTTGAGACTCATAGCTCTATGTTCCAGCAGAGTAAGCAACCAAAGAGGTAAACCGAATATATGGCACTAATGACTAAGTTGTTAGACACAGAGCCTTCTTGTTATGAGGAGGCAGCCTCTCAACAAGTTTGGAGGGATGCCATGGTGGAGGAATATTCTTCCATCATGAAGAACAATATCTGAAAGATTGCGCCACGACCATAAGGCAAATCAGTAGTAGGCTCACATTGGGTGTACAAGGTACAGCATGGAGCGGATGGGAGTGTGGAGAAGTACAAGGCCAAGTTTGTGGCCAAGGGCTTCTTGCAGGTTGAAGGCATCGACTATAATGAGACATTCGCTCCAGTGGCACGTTATTCATCCATCAAGACAATTTTGGCACTAGCAGCTCAGATGGGGTGGAAGATCCACCAGATGGACGTGAAGACAACATTCCTCAACGGAGTGGTTGAGGACGAGATTTATATGGAGCCTCTGGAGGGGTTTGAGGCTTTCAGCGAGACACTCATGTTTGTTTGTTGAAGAGAGCTCTTTATGGGCTCAAGCAGGCGCCGAGAGCATGGTACACTCGCATTGATAGCTACCTTCAAGGATTGGGCTTCACTAAGAGTGAGGTGGATGCCAACCTGTACTACATCATGTTCAGAGGACTTCCACTCATTTCAGTCCTCTATGTTGACGATCTTATATTGATTGGAGCAGACAGCTTGATCCAAGATTGCAAGGCGGACCTTGCAAGGGAGTTTGAGATGAAGGATATAGGGCTTATGCACTATTTCCTCAAGCTGGAGGTATAGAAGGGTGATGGGGAAATCTTCTTGGGGCAAGGGAAGTACACTACATAGATCCTCAAGGAGGTTTCTTATGTAGGATTGCATGTCCATGACCACGCCTCTAGTCACAAACTAGAGGAAGGTGGATGCTAGCAAAGCAGATCGAGTAGATGCTACATTGTACAGGCAGCTCATCGGGTTGTTGATGTATTTAGTCAACACACGACCTAATATTTGTTTTCCAGTGAACCAATTGAGCCAGTTTATGATGGATCCTATTAGAGTTCATTGGATTGTTGTGAAGCATGTTTTGAGGTATCTCAAAGGCACGGCAGATTATGGACTATGGTACAAACAAGTTGATGGAGTGAGGTTGGAGGACTTCACAGATGCACACTATGAAGGAAGCTCCACAGATCGGAAGAGTACTTCAGGTTGCGTATTCAACATTGGGTCAGCAACAGTTTGTTGGTTCAGAAGGAAGCAAAGATCAGTTGCATTTAGTTTAGCAGAGGTTGAGTACATGGTTCCCTGTTTGGCAGTGTGTGAGGCTATTTGGATGAGGAAGTTGCTTGTGGGACTTTTCAGTTAGGGGATGGAACCTACAGTGATATATTGTGATAATCAGAGTTGCATTAAGCTCTCTAAGAATCCAATGTTTCATGATCGCTCCAAGCATATCGAGATCAAGTATCATCATCTCATGGATTGTGTGTAGAAAGGGATAGTGAAGCTACCGTACATTCCAACAGAGGAGCAGACAACAAATACCCTAACCGAGGCATTGGCAAGAGGCAATTTCGTCTATTCAGAAACAAGTTGGGAGTTGTACGGAATCCCTTCCTCGCTAAGAGGGAGTGTTGAAAATGTAGCAAGTGAAGGCCTTCTGGCTTGTGCCTTAGATAATGAAGACCTCGATTTGTCTTTCTCTAGCATGAGTGCAAGCTCATGAGATAGACTTCGGTTAGGATGAGTTTATTTCCAGTTTACTGGAATGATTATCAAGATTGCATGCATAGTGTTGGAGCTTCAGTTATGTGGAGTCTTTAGTTTGACTACAGGACGAGGTGGCAATTACAAGTTCAGTTAGAATGAGTTAGTCTTTAGTGTTGATTGGAGAGAGAACAAGTTAAGACTCCAAGTGTTGATTGGAGAGAGGACAAGTAGCGTTCTCAGTTAACTTGCAATCAGAACTCAAATTTCTAATGGATTGGGCCTTCTTGCATGCTTGAATTGTTGAAGAATGTAACTAGTATCGGTCTTCATAATTGTACTTGAGTCATAATATAATGTATTTGTCAAAAGAAAGAAAAAAGGAAATTTATTGTACAAGAAAAATTATTTGAGCATGGGTTTCATGCTTTGTTTATTTGTTTCTAGGTCAAGGGCCTCCATTGAAGGCTTCTAGGATTGATTTATAAGTCATTGCCCATGTCATCATGTTATAGACTCTTCTTGGGCATTGTATACTGAGAAATAAATTTGTAAAAGAGTCAAATTTGTAAGATCGGCCTCCTCCACCAAGTCAACTTTCCTACTATATCATTATAATGTTTGTCATCCATCTCGATGCATTTGGAGTGGGAAAAGTGGAGGAATCAGCTCACGAGACCGTTTTTACTCGCAGGACCCAGATTGGCAAAATGGAGTCTGAAACCTTCCAGGAGCGTTTTGAGGCATCAAACGACATTTTTTTGGGGTAAAACTTTGCCGCTTTAGCGCAACACCGTTTCATGTTATTTTACACACGAAGATCTTTCCAACAACGCAAGAAGCGCATTAATCAGAGTATGTATGCAAAATTTATGCCACTCAGAAGTTGACCTTCCTGTTTTCACACCTATAGTTCGGGAGGATGCCGCGCAGCCCCCATTATTTATGGAAAAGGGGCTAGCCATGTGATTATGATGTAAAAAACTCTAGAGGAGTCTATATTGTAACTCTAGTTAAAGGTTCATGCAGTCAAAATTAACCACTAATAGGCTATCGGGTTGTGTTAAAATCAGGCCACTGGGAGGAAGAGGTTTCAAGAGCATTTTGTTCCATAGTTCAGCAAAGACAGCCAAAGAGATAGGAGGTAGAGCATACAGAGAGGATTTGTGCACAGTAGCAGCCCATGGGCCACAAGTATTACTTCTTTGTACCTGCAACCATATTTCTAGACAGAGAAAGAGAGCGAAGCAACCACACATTTCAGCTGAGTTTTCCCCCAAAAGGGTTTCCTAGAGAACATATCTTGTGTTTTGTGTATGTATGTGCTTATTTTGTCGTTCTCTACTTTTCTGCATAATTTCCATTCACATGTATGCACTAATTACAGTTAAATCTACAGATCTTAAAGTTTAATAACACTGTAATAGTGTAGAATCTTAGATTTTTAATATAATATTATCAGATTTGTTGTGACGAACTGTCCAGTGGAATATCCACGGCAGTTTACGGATCAAAATTCTTTTTCCCAATTCCATTTATAAAACCAACAGTGTAACCAACTTCTTATCTACGCACCCACTTTCTGCTAGTGGCAATAGGCCTTAGGCCCGTTGTGCAGATCTGGAAAGGCAAAAACCTAGAAATTCATGATGAAAAACTACTTATTGATAATGGAAGTTCATATGCACTATAAACATCTCCAACAGCCAACAGCCAGCAATCTTAGCTAGTCTTCATAACATCTTTGGGTCTGAATGGCTTAATAAACACTGGAGAAGACATTGGAACAAAAGGTTCCACGACCTGTATGTTCTATAATCATAAGTTCAATAGTAACGTGTCATCACAAAACATACACCCAAGCTTAAACTTGGTTTAACATAAATACTTTAGTTACAAACTATGATGCTTCAAAACCTGAATAACATTAGTAAAATCTCCAGTTGTAAAATCATATGAATAATCAGCTATTAGAACAGCCCCAAGTCCAGCTAAAGAATAAATAAGGGCTTCAGGAAATAGATCAGAACAGAAATCACTCCACACAGATGAATCCCAACTCTGATTAAGGGCACAATCCAAATGCATGTAAATATATGGTTATTCGATGATTCTAGCTATACTCACTCATCTTCATCCATCCCAGTTAACTCTCAATTGGCCTCATCTAGCTAAACTCCTAATTCTACACATGGTTTCATTCACATAAATTATGGTGCATAAATTGCCAGATCAATCTAAGAAAGACTGCCACATAAAGCCTCTTATTGGTCCCTGCCCACAATATCTATGCTTAAGGCAAGATATTAGAAATGGCAACACCAAGGAACACAACAACCCTTCGTATAAGATGGGATAATTATATCTTTTAACTATAGCATAAATCAGATGGGGCACTTGCATTCTAATCATAATTATCAGATGATAAGAGAATAACCAGAGCCCAACCCAAGGAGCTAATCTCACACAAAACAGGATTACTAGGAAAGCACTCTTGTGAATCTATAGATGTCAACTAATCAGATCCTTTATAATTTTGTTGACATATAGATTCATTCAAGCATTATTGCATTTGATTCTAAATTATATAATACAATCAACAGTCTAATGTAAAATGTTGTGCATCAAATTCTGTGTATTAACCAAGCAAAGATCAAATATTACTTACCATTAAAGTCGGAATGGCTGTAAAAATCAAGCTTACAAATGCCACTGTGGTCTGTGTAAAAAAATATATATCAAAGATAAATTATAATTAGTATCCATCTTGCTTGCCAAATTATTTTACAAAGAGGCATGCATATCCCCTTGGACATAATCAGAATAAACAAAAACAAAAGAAAAAAAACCACCAAGCCAATTCATGAAGTACGATGTATTAAAATAACAGGTGAAACTTCTATCATGCCACCATCACAGTAATATTGTAAAATGGTTGCAATGTATAACAATATCTTTAAGTGCCCAAAAACTGACATTGACAATCTCTGCAAGAAGTTAATGCTCTTAAGCGTATCTGTGCATTACATTACATTATACATAATGTGAATCTTCTCAGAAATCCTGTGACACGTTATATGACCAAAGACGTAATTGGAAATTGAAAATTTGCAGGTAGGCAAGCAACCATCTACAAAGTAATCAATCCATAAAATTTCTGCATCGCAAATTTAGTGAGACAGCGGCATGATAAGAAAAACGTAGCAATGAGGACATTTTCATAGATTCACTGTTAAATTGGCAACTAGGGCCAAACTCCATGTGGATCAGCTTATTTATGGCAGCTGATATTTTTATTGGATCCCTCTCATTGAGAGGTGTAGGATTGATCTAAAGAT
>APFE031617083.1:0-64169 GCA_000404065.3 Pinus taeda | reverse complement strand
GCACAGAAGAAAGGTATTGATTTTGATGAAATATTTTCTCTTGTTGTTAAAATGACTTCAATCAGAACTATTTTAAGACTACTAGCAGTTGAAGATTTTCATCTTGAGTAGTTAGATGTAAAGACAGCCTTTCTCCATGGAGATTTGGAGGAAGAGATATATATGCAGTAGCCACAAGGATATCAGGTAAAAGGGAAGGAGAAACTAGTGTGCAGGTTGAAGAAGAGCTTGTATGGCTTAAAACGGGCTCAAAGGTAGTGGTATTTAAAATTTGACAAGTTTAGTCTGAACAAGGTTATACTAGATGTCACTCTGATGATTATGTTTATCTGAAAAAGAAAAATGATGACAACTATATTATATTGTTATTGTATGTAGATCACATGCTTGTTATAGGGTCTAACATGCAGGAAATAAATGTGCTCAAAAGCAAATTGGAAAATTCATTTGTAATGATGGATTTGGGAGCTACCAAACAAATCATTGGTATGAGAATAACTAGAGACAGGAAAAATAGCAAATTAACATTGTCTCAGAATGAGTACATACGAAAGCTGTTGAAAAGATTTAATATGCACAATGCAAAACTTGTTAGTACACCTTTTGCTAGCCATTTCAAACTTAGTAAGGAAATGTGCCCAAAGACCCATGAAGACATGGATTATATGTCTAAAGTTCCGTATGCATCAGTAGTTGGAAGCTTAATGTATGCAATGGTCTGCCCAAGGCCTGATATTGCACATACAGTTGGAGTTGTAAGCAGGTACATGAACAATCTAGGAAAGAAACATTGGATGGCAGTGAAATGGATTCTCAGATATTTGAAAGGTACCACAAATAAAGCATTATGCTTTGGTGGTTCAAACATTTCTCTACAAGGATATGTTGATGCTGATATGACAGGTGACAGAGATAACAGGAGGATCACCATAGGATATGTATTTACTGTAGGTGGAACAACTGTCAGTTGGGTTTCAAAAATCCAAACTGTTGTTGCACTTTCAACAACAGAAGTAGAGTATGTTGCTGGCACAGAGGCTAGTAAAGAAATGATTTGGTTACAAAGGTTTATGGGTGAATTGGATAAGAAGCATGATATGGGCACATTATACAGTGATAGAAAAAGTGCCATTCATCTTCCAAAGAACTCAGCATTTCATTCTAGGACTAAACGCATATAACTCAAGTACCATTTCATACGATCAGTGTTGAAAGATGGAGAGTTGAAGCTGGAAAAGATACACACTAGCCAAAATCCTATAGATATGCTAACAAAAGTTGTAACCAGGGATAAACTGAGAATATGCTCAGTTTCAATTGGTCTCAAGGATGATGATGGAGATGAGAAACAACCCGGTCCAAAGAGGAGTCATTGTTCAGCAAATGAAGGAGCGATGGAGTTGCTACAATCATTCTCCAAGTGGGAGATTGTTGGGTGTGGAGCATGACTATTTAGAGGTCTTCGTTTTAGCCAGATGTATACCCCAGGAAGTTTGTACACCCCTCCATGCGGGTGCGGGGGGCGGGGGGCTTGTTTGACCCCGCGGGGTTCGGGTGGGCCAATCCCCTCGCCTGGGGGTATGAGGCGCCAGAAGTCCCGGGTGGGGTTCCTACAAATGCTGGCGTCCCTGAAGCTAAAACAGATGGTAAAATTTCCTAGTGTGAAGCTCTGATGACGTCCCAAAATCTAGTCAATAGTCGGGTGCTTTCGTTCATTAGGCGCGGCCCACCGATGATCTGTACGGTTATAATTTGTTTAGTTTAGGGTTTTCTGACTAGAAGGCAACCCCTCTTTGTTAGGGCTGTATTTGAGTTGTGTAATAGATGTGTATTCTTCTGTGAGCGAAGAAATAGAGAGGTGAGACTGTGAGAGAAAACAGAGGATATTACAGTGGATCTGATGTAGGTTGTGTCTCTTCATTTTGATGGATAATATAAAGGAAGGACTGGTTGTTCGGGGTGGAGATAGCCCAAATTGGGTGAACCACGTATATCTATGTCTCTCTGGTTTTATGTTTTTTCTGTGTTTATATTTCTGCAATTTTCTATGTGTTCCATTGCTCTGCAATATATAATGATTCAGATCTTGGGAGGAGGCCCCCAAGATCTAAAGGATTGAAATGGATCTTGGGAGGAGAGACCCCCAAGATCTGAAGACTTGAATTGCCAGAGAAAAATAGGAGAATGCCCAATAAACAAAACCACAAAGAAACTTTTATTTAAAATAGTAGTGGAAATAAACCAGCTAGGGCGATGGTAGCTTATCTCTGAGAAGAGATGTGGTCGCTACATGTCTCTGAACTGTTCTGGCTACATTGTGGCGGACCATCTGTCCTTTTACAAAATGTGACTTGTTACTTATAGTATTTTTCATTTAGAATACCACGGGTCAATTCCATGGGTGGATTTTACAATACCACGGGCATATGCCACTTATAATACCATGGGTAAATTCCATGGGTCGATGAATAATATGGGTGGATGAGTACCATGAGTTGATACCATTTTCCATTCGGATCATTGAAGCCACACAGCTTCACTCCCTCTGTCCATCTGTACCATAGTCCAAACTGGGTAGTGCCTCTGAGGTACCGTAGAACATGCTTACTTGCACTCCAAAACAATTTGGTTGGCCTAACTATAGCTTGGCTCAACTGGTTGATTGCATAGTTGTTACACGTCATTTTGTCGCATTAGGCAAATGATCATCGGTTTGGATCTTTCACTATCCACAATTGTGTCACAGAGCATTCCCCTGCAAAGTTTAAATCTAAATCATCCCAAAGAAAGTGGAATTTCTGGATCCCATGGTACAAAACCTTGATTTTGGCTACGTGCGTAGTTCCCTAGTTGATTTTTGCGCATACACAGAGAAGACCATTAATAGTTGCACATAAGTACACATTGTCTTCCACTGTGACCTACGAACATGACTTAAATCATGTAAAAATAAAAAAGTAAAGTCTAGAAGCATTGTTGGTAGCATCTATCCCAACCAAAAAGCTTTGAATGAGTGCCTATTCATTATTGATCCCTCCCATCATCAAGTAACTCCCCTTCCTTTGTGGAACCTCTATCCCACTAATAGTGGATCTCATCCCTTGGAGAATGGATCCAAAACTGCTCATTCTTGGCCTATAAAGCTACTACAGGTCTGAGGATTGGGGGGGGGGAACTGTTGGAAGTAGGTTTATGTTGTTGAGATTAGGTTGGAAGGCTTTTCTTGCAAGGGAGAGGGTTGGAGATTGTAGAAAGGACTTGCAACATCAATGCTACATGGTTGTAAGACTTTTCTCCAGTTTTATGAATATAAAAGCAATTGTTCTTTCTCAATTACATCTTCATTTATTTAATTTGTAGGATTCCTTGATCACTTACATGGATTTTGGTTGCATATTGATCGGTTTATGATATATAATTGGTTAATTAGTCCATTTATCTCTTTGATTATATGTTGTATGCTTTGATCTCTTATTTGTCTGTCTTTGCAGATCTTATTCAAGATAGTATGGAGAAGCTATCAAGAGCGACGAGAGGACATCTAGAGAATCAAGGAGTGAATGGTCAAAAGCTTTGAGGAACTTCATCAATCATTTCGTTAAATCTATAAGAGGCCTCTATCATTCTATTTTCTTTCATTCAATCAGAGTCTAGAGAAAGGTAGTAGTTCATGTTTGTTTGTTACTACGGTTCTTTGAAGTCTAGGGAGATCGCTCTTGTCCGTAAGAGGGATAAGTCCACATAACAAATTGGGGACTCGGTTGGGGACTCATTTTAATCTCCATTAGTTTTCCTTGTTTGACCTTTTCAACCTACTACACAAGCCTTCTTAGAGTGTTTATAAATTTTAGAAATTTGGATTTTGGCCTGGATTATTTTTGAATTTCCTCGTTGTGCGCACTTTTACTTTAGGCACAATGCACACTTCTGCACATTTTCCTTTTAGCAACAGAGCGTATTCACATTGGTTTACTCCAGAGCCTACGCACATGTCTGGAACTTTTGAAAAACTAAGTTATATTCTCTTTAAATCCAAACTTTTGGTTTTTTCATGTTGTTTTGCAGTTGTTTGAACCTCCTGTGAGTGATTGTCACTTTGGCTTAATGTTGTGAAGAGTTTTGATTGTGATTATTTTCTTTTTGCAAATTAGGGTAAGGTCTTATCTAGTGAATGGTCGATTTATCAAAAGGGAGGTTTGTTAGTCTTGTCTTCTTGACTATCTATCTTTCTTCTGCCGATTACAATAGGTTTTGAGTCAAGTTTGCTCTTTTGTGAAAGTTTGATTTGTGTGTCAAAATCAATGATTTGCAAGATTAGGTATTGTTTGTGAAAAATAATTCTTGCGTTAGTTTCTAAATGACAATCATTTTTCTTTCTATTGTTGAAGATTCATGAACCATACTTTTGCTGCAAGTGAATTCATAACATTCCATTAAAGAAAAAATATGTTTTAGTTATTATTGGTTTCTTGTTGCATTTTTCGAATTTCTGAGTGGTTGTATGAAAAGAGAGATTTCTTGTTTGCTTGTGTTATTGGGCCAAGTGAAAATTTGAAATTTTTTTCAATATTCAGGTGATTTGAAATTGGATATTTGCATTTTAGGAAAAGTGTTATAGTGGGGTTTAGAGTTTTTGTTTACATTTCAATTGAAAAATGTGAAAGACTCTTTCCTTGCTCTAGATAGATTTTCATTGAAACAAAAGATTATATCATCATTTTTTATTGCATTAGGATTGCTTCAAGTCATAATTTCATCAAGTTCCAGATCCATTACCTTTGCGTAAACAACAACTATTAAAATCAACACTAATTAAAGTCAATCTAGAAATTTTTATTCTTAGGTCTCTTTTCTAGCAACAGTATATTAAGTTGTAAGGCTTTGGAATAGGGAAGTGAGTAAACTTTCCAAAGCTACAAACAAACACCAAAATCTTGCGATAGGAAGATAAATCCAATTATTTCAATTTTGCTCTGGGAAGCTCCCCTTACAAAGGAGTCAAGCACGAGATCATATCAGACTTTGTGAAGTGATTGTACCCACTTCATTGGCTATGGTATAATGATTTACATGTATTACAACAATGTCAAAAGGTGCATGGGGTCACTTGAAAGTAAACCTGCAATTAACCATGTTGAGGAGCTTTTAAGGGGATTGAGATTTGTTACTCTGCCCTTGCATGTACGTCCAATCTGCGACTATCCCGCTAGGTAGAATTGTAGTTGGTAACATTAGTGACCATAATTCTAGGGCTATTACCCGAGGTGACGGCAAAGGAAAGAGCTTGTTGTACTTCGAACAGATGTTGACTAGACTCACTTGGACTTTTTGGAGGGTAATCTTCACTCGAGATGGCATAAGTGAAGTTACTTATACCAAATTGTTTCATTAAGCAGGTTGTTAGTGTAATTGGTTCCACTCTCTCTATCTACATCCACTTTTCACTTTTATTTCTGCGATGTTGGATTTCATTACCAACTAGTGATTTCATTGTGAAAATCTTGTTTGCACAGTTTGAATTCTTATATTTTTTAGCATGTGTTAATTTTTTGTTTTTACTTTTTAGAGACCTTAGGATTGGATTGTGAATATTGTTTGATTTTGTGATAAATTTTCAGCATGGATGAATCACCAAAGCAGACACATATAATGCAAGGTAAACCTCTTAAATACACACCTAGTCAATTGGAAAAGATAAAAACTGAAAGGTCAAAGTCGACAGGATCAAAAGCCTCAGAAGAATCTGAAACATCAACAGTTTTACAATCTAAGATAGTAGAAATTGAAGTGAATCCAATGCAAGAAATAGAATAAACCTTAGTGTACTCTAGTCTAGAGATTATCGAAGTGTTTTGTGCAGAATCTGACATTAGTGAAGTTTCTGATACTAAACTAACCAAACTAGACGTAGAAAGTCTGAAGTTTCTCAACCTGAATCACCTTCGATTGTTTTAGCTCCTACTCCTAAGCCACCTTCACCTAGAAGGAAGCTCATAATTACGACTAAATTACCTCCTGGGTTAATTAGCATTGAAGACGTTACTGGAGAGACAGAAACACTTGTTTCGTTGTCGATTCCAAGTTCTCCTTAGACTCCTATTCCAAGAGTATCACAAATGACTGTTCCAATAACCCCTCAAATATTTTTTCCTAAGACTACTCAAGCAATACCGTAGGCTTCTGCTTATCAAACTGTTCCTATGGTCCAGTTTATACCACAAATTCCTATCAGGCAACCCATTGTAGGAACAGTGCAAACACCTTTTCAAGGTCAAGCTTTCCAAATCCCGCATTTTCAAGGTCAAGCTTACCAGGTTCCACATTTTCAAGGACAAATTTTTCAAATTCCACCTTTCCAAGGTCAAACTTTCCAAAACCCACCTTTTCAAGGTCAATTTATTCAAAGTCAACTTGTTCAAAGTCAATTTGTTCAAGGTCAACCTTTTCAAGTTCAACCTGTATAGGGGAAATATTACTTAGGTCAAATGGGTCAAGCTCAACCTTTTCAGAGTCAATCGTACCCTCGTCATATTTATCAAGTCCCTATTCAACATCGCCGCAATATGGTCCACCTTGGTTACCCTAGTGGAATTCCAATTCCAATTGCACAGGCTATTCCAGGATATCCTAGATATCCTCCTCCAAGGGTTGGTCTTAACCCACAAGGTTATCAATCTTTACCGCAAGACCCTAACCGATAGTTACCGTTTATCTTGGTTAACTAACGATCCTATTTATTATTATCCTTATTGGTCAGCGATTCCTACCAAGTTACTGAGTGACATACCCAAATTTGAAGGCAAATTGGGAGAAGACCCATCCAATAATGTGTTGAAATATCATCTTTGGTGTGCATCGAATTTTTTAATCGATGATTCCATTTATCTTCGCCTTTTCCAACGAACTTTAACCAGTTCGGCAGCCAAATGGTACATTGAGCTACCTCGTGCTTCTTTCCATAACTTTAAGTCCCTAGAAACAACATTTTTAATCCACTTTCAGTTACCGATCGTTATTATACTAGTACTGAACTATTGACTTCTTTAAAACAATCAAAATCGACTCACATTTTCAATCATATCCATGAATGGAGACGTAAACATAGCTTAGTCAAAGTTTTTATTCTAGATCAAATTTTAGCTGAGTGATTTACAAAGTCACTTCATCTCGTTATCACAGAAGATGTTGCCAAGGGAGGTGTTGTCACAGAAGAGCAGGTAATTACTTGTGCCGAGTGCTTAGACTTACTCTACACTCAATCTGGCACTTTGTATGAGAAAATCCTAAATTTACTGCACCTTAAGGGTGAACCAATCGTTACGTCTCCTACAAGATCAGGATCTAATGTCGTTGATGGTATTATAGGTTCTGTTAGCCAACAATCTAAACGGAAAAAGAAAAATTTTAAAAATACTCAAACTTTGGCCATACAAGATACACCGTCTGAAATCCTTTCTCCGGAAACTATTTCCAAGATTAATGTCATAAAATCATCTACCGGAAAGACAAAATCAACTAGAGGTAAAAAGAAAAGGAAAGGTAAATCAAAACAAAATGTTTCTTCAAAAGAGAAACATGCTAAAATTGAGCCTGCTAACGAAAAACGAAAACCTCACTATCCTTGCCTTATTTGCAATAAGGATCACTATACGAAGGAATGCCCACATTGGGCATGTTGGGTGTGTGTTATATTCTTTCCAAGACTAGCCTCAGTATTGAGGCGGGTGGGGGGCAGTCAGTTCCCCCTTCGTTACGCCGAGAGTAACAAGGGGGAGGCAACCCCCCCTGTTGGGGAGTTTGAGGGGGGCGGTAGCCCCCCTCTACGAGGTTCAGGGTAACACCCCAGGGAATTTTTTTTTGGACCCTATATTAGGTAGGCAGACTTACCTATGGTTTTGTGCGTGGTTTTCGCACATAGTTTTGGGCATGATGGTTTTTTTTAGATCTAGTCAAGGGAACTACAATTATCTTCTAATCCAGGGTTAATGGATTATGGTTTATGGATGCTTCAACATGTATATATATGTATTGTAACATTGAAAGGAATATAATGAAAAATCAATATGGTAGTCCTAGTTTTGGGGATCTAGGGGAAAATCTCTGTGTATATATGTTTTGTGTTTTATGCTCTTGCCATTGTTTATTTTTTGTTTTTAGAATTCGTATGCAGGTAATTTTTGTACAAGGTTAAAACCTAAGTTTGGTATCAGAGTTGTTTTGGCTTCAAGGGGAATCCTTTGCTACCGAGGGGTTTTGCTCGGGCCTGTGGTAGACGCTTTTCAGTGGGAGATCTGCGGGATCAATTATTGTGATGAAAGAATATGGCGAGTAGTGGAAATATATAGATCAAGAAATTTAATGGTCAGAGTTTTGAGTTGTGGAAACTCAAGATGGATGATCTGCTAATGAATAATGATCAGTGGACCGTGGTAGATCTGGGTACTAAACCAACAACAATGTCAACTGAAGACTGGGTGAAGTTGGATTAGAAGACAAAGAGCACAATACGGTTGTGTATTTCATATTCAATATTATTGAATATATCAGGGGAAATTACGACAAAGGATTTGTGGGACAAGTTAGGGACTTTGTACCAATCTAAGTCTTTGGTGAATAAATTGTTCCTATGAAAAAAGTTATATAACTTGAGGATAAATGATGGAGACTTAGTGACAGAGCATCTAAACACCTTTAATACTATGGTAAGCTAGTTGTTATCTGTTAATATAAAAATTTCAGATGAAGATAAGTGCATCAGTTTGTTGTGTTCTCTACCATATTCGTGGGATAGTTTGGTTGTTGCAATAGGTAGCAATGTGACTACCTTGTAGTTTGATGAAATAGTCTCATCCTTGTTGTCGGAGGATATGAGACGGAAAAATACAGAGGGCCAGAATGGTGATGCCTTGTCTGTATGAGGATGGTCCCAGAACATAAACAAAAATAAATCCTTGAGTGGGAGATCTAAATCTAGAGAGAGATATAAATCTCTAGGAAAACGTGTAAAGATGTGCTGGAAATGTGGAAAGGAAGGGCACTTCAAAAAGGACTGTAGATCTAAACCTCTTGAGAAAGGAAAGGGATCTGATGATTATCCTTCTGCAAAGGCAAAAAACCACCTCAGATGAAGGTGGGGATGTGTACTTGGCTTCTTCTTTAAGTACACATCTATACCATGAGGACAATCCTAGAACAGAAACAAAAATAAATCCTCGAGTGGGAGATCTAAATCTCCAAGAAACCCTGTAAAGGTGTGCTGGAAATGCGAAAAGGAAGGGCACTTCAAAAAGGATTGTAGATCTAAAGCTCTTGAGTAAGGAAAGGGATCTGATGATGCTCCTCCTACAGAAGCGAAAACCACCTGAGATGAAGGTGGGGATGTGTACTTGGCTTCTTCTTTAAGTACACATGTAGATCATGAGGCATGGTTGATTGACTCGGGTGCATCCTTTCACTTCACTCCCCACAGGGAGTGGTTCTGTGAGTATGATAAATATGATGGTGGTGATGTCTTCTTAGGGGATGACAGGAAGGCCATAATCGTTGGTTGCGGAAAAGTCAAATTGAAGTTGCAAGGTGGAAGGATTAGAACACTTCCCAATGTTTTGCATATTCCTGCATTAGCCAAAAATCTGATTTCTGTAAGCAAGATGGATGATGTAGGTGTAAAAATAGTGTTCGAGAAAGATACATGAAAGATGGTTTGGGGAGCACTGGTATTGATGCGTGGAGTTCGGATTGGAACTCTGTACAAGCTTCAGGGTAGCACTATTATTGATGGGTGCAACAGTTTTGTGGTTCCTGAAAGTGGAGCAGAAAATCTAGTCGTCTCTGAAGAAAAGACCATGCTATGGCATTAGAGTCTTGGACATATTGGAGAGAAGGGCTTTCAAATACTTCATGGTAATGGTATGGTAGAAGGTATGTCTAATTTATTTCTAGATTTTGATTTCTGTGAAAATTGTGTATATGGGAAGCAAAATCGGGTGAGTTTCCCCTCTGGTGCTAAGAGGGCAAAATGAATATTAGAGCTTGTGCATAGTGATGTGTTTGGACATGTGTCGGTTCCATCACTATGTAAGTTTGTGTACTATGTATCATTTATAGATGACTTCTCAAGGAATACATGGATATATTTCCTGAGGAAGAAATCCGAAGTCTTTGACAGGTTTAAAGAATTTAAGGCTCTGGTGGAAAACCAGACAAAGAAGAAGATAAAGTTGTTGAGGACAAATAATGGTGGAGAGTTTTGTAAGAAGGAATTTGAAGAGTTATGTAAGAAGTGTGGTATAGCACGACATAAGAATACTCCATACACACCTCAACAAAATGGATTTGCAAAAAGAATGAATAGGATGTTGATGGAAAAGGCAAGAAGCATGCTCAGTGGTGTCGGGTTAGGACAAAAATTCTGGGCAGAGGCGGTGGAGACTGCATGTTACCTGGTCAATAGATCACTTTCATAAGTGTTGGAGGATAATACTCCATAAGAGGTATGGACTGGTAAGAAACCCACTCTTTCACATCTGAGGGTAGATGTTATGCATATGTACATGTTCCAAAGGAGAAAATAACCAAGTTGTATAGTAAATTTGAAAGGTGCATCTTTATTGAGTATAAGGATGGTTTAAAAGGTTATAAGCTTTGGAACCCAGAAACAAGGAAGGTTGTGTACAACCGCGATGTGGTGTTTAGAGAAGTGAAAGATGTTATTAAACATGAATTCCTACCAAAGAAACCTGAGAAGGTAGAATTTGAGCTAAAGGAGGAGGAATCAAACTCTACATGAGAAGAGGAATCAGAAGATGAAGAGCCACAAACTCCAGCTATGAGAAGATCAGTTCGAGAAAGAAGGCACCCAGAAAGGTATAGTCCAGTTGCTTTCTATTCAAATTTAGCTTTATCTATTACTAATGATGATCCCATAACTGTCAAGGAAGCAGTAGATTCAGAGGACGACAAACTCTAAAAAGAGGTCATGGTTGATGAAATGACATCTTTGCACAAAAATGAGGCTTTGGATCAGGTGGAGTTGTCAGCTGGAAGGAAACCCATTGGAAGAAAATGGGTGTTTAAGAAGAAGATGAATGCAAAAGGCAAGGTGGAGAAATACAAAGCTTGTTTGGTAGTAAAAGGTTATTCCCAGGTGACGGGAATTGAATTTGGTGGTATTTTCTCTTGTTGCCAAGGTAGCTTCTATTAGATTAATTTTATCTGTTGTTACTTCTTTTGATTTTGAGGTAGAATAGATGGATGTGAAGACAACATTTTTTCACGGGGATTTGGAAGAAGAGATCTCCATGAAACAACCTGAAGACTTTGCGGTGAAGGGTAAGAAAGAACTGATATGCAGGTTAAAAAAGTCTCTATATGAGTTAAAACAATCGCCAAGGATGTGGTATTAGAAATTTGATACATATATACGGGGACTTGGCTTCACTAGAAGCAAAGCAGATCAATGTCTGTATTATAAATTAATTAGTGATTGTGTTATTTATTTGGTCTTGTATGTGGATGATATGTTGCTGATTGGAAATACCAAAGAAATTATCCACGAATTGAAGATCCAATTATCCTCCAAATTCGACATGAAATATCTTGGTACTGCAAACTATATTTTGGGCATGGAAATTAAACGAGATCAAACAAAGAGGAAGCTCTGGTTAAAACAGAGGAAGTATGTCGAGACAATACTACAGAGGTTTAATATGTAGGATAGTAAACCAACGAAGGTTCCTATTATGTAGGTGTAAAGTTATGTGTTGAAAAGCGTCCCATGACACAAGAAGAGAAAGAGTACATGTCTTATGTTCCATATGCAAGTGCAGTTGGTAGCCTGATGTATGCAATGATGTGTACTAGACCAAACATTGTGTAGAAATTTCTCTATAGATCAACTAGCTCTGATACCATGTAGAAATTCTGCAAATTTTTACAAATCTCGCTCTGAGACCATGTAGAAATCTGATTGTAAATTAACCCGATAATGCAATATAACCAAAGCAAAATGCTATAATCTACTTCTACTGTCAATTTGCTTTGCGGAAGCTTAAAGATTGAGCAAGATCAAGCTGAACACATATAACCAGAAGAAGAAGAATCAATGCACATGAAACACAAAAAAATACTTAGGGGAAAGCCTCAGCTAAAAAACCCCACTATATGTATTATCATACAAGGTGGAAATACATCAGAATTATACAAAGCCTTAGCTCTCATAGCTAGCTAGCTCTTAGTACAATCCTCCTGGATGCTCATAGGCAATCCTGGCTTCTCACAAGCCTTCCTCTTTGCCCTTCAAGCTCTTATTTCCTTGCACAGTTTCTCCTGGGTGATCCTCCTGTTACCAAGTGGAACACTAATCTCACACCCTATTAGAACTGTGCAATCCTCAAGGAACCTTACCTTGACTGCATGCATGAGTTTCCTTTATCGGAAAACACATGCAACTGATAGTACATTGTCCTTGACATTTAGCTCAACTGGGTCTTTCTCAAAATAGACATGCATGTGTTTCTAATGAGGGAATCTTTAGTTATCTAGAGTACATTGGTTGAGTGCATGCATGCATTAACTGACTGATAACTCACAATTAGTTCCTCAAACAGTTTGGAACTAATTTAACTGGACTTAACTCAGTAAACTAAGTTAACTAATTACAACTCAAATATAACTCAATCTTATCTCCTTAATTAAGGGATAATCTCCTTAATTTAAGGGATAACTCTTGCATGACTTCAAAAAAACTTCTAACTTGAATTTCTCCAATTAATTAATCCATAATGAATTAATTGATTATTTCCAAGCAGCTAGTGAGACTAAATTCGAATTTTAATTCACAATTTGAATTCAAGGACAAATTAAAATTGGAATATTCTGGATTCTATTTTTATCATTTCTTGTTGCTATTTTCAACACATTGCAAATGCAGTAGGAGTATTGAGCAGGTTTATGTCAAAACTAGGGAAGGAGCATTGGACAGTAGTGAAGCGGGTTTTCAGGTATTTGCGTGGCACTAGTGATTATGGTCTATGCTACCAAGGAAGACCAGGATTAGACAAAGTTTTCGACATTCATGGCTTTGTTGATGTAGACTGGGTTGGAGATATGGATCAGAGAAGATCTTCAAGTGGGTATGTCTTTAACCTATTTGGAGGTGCAATTAGTTGGATGAGTAAGAGACAGTCTATAGTGGCACTTTTAACTACAGAGGCAGAATACATGATAGCCACTCATGCAAGCAAGGAAGCAATTTGGTTGCAGAGATTATGTTCAAGTAGTTGGTTAGTACAACGAGATATAAGTATAGACTGTGACAACCAAAGTACAATTTTCTTAGCAAAGAACCATGCTTATAATTCAAAGGCAAAGTGCATTGATATTCAGTATCACTTTGTAAGGGATATGGTTGAGGACAAAAAGGTGTTGCTGGTAAAGGAGGCCACTTTGAAGAATACTGCAGATGCATTGACAAAGTTTGTGAGCACTAAGAAGTTTTCTTAGTGTAGAGAAATAATGGGCATTGCAGGGCTGGACCAATGACTAAGCTCTCCTGTGGAAAGAAAAAAACAAGTGGGAGAATGTTGGATGTGTGTTATATTATTTCCAAGATTAGTGTTGGTAGTGATTTCGGGGGGGGGACCTGTCCCCCTTTCATTGTGTCGGGGGTTTTGAGGGGAGCGGTAACCCTCCTCTACGGGGTCCGAGGCAGCACCTCGAGGAATTTTTTTTTTGGACCCTATATTAGATGGGCAGACCTACCTTTGGTTTTGTGCATGGTTTTGGGCATGATGGTTTTCTGCCCCTGGTATTTTGTAGAACCGGTCAAGGGAACTACAGTTATTTTCTAATCTAGGGTTAATAGATTGGGGTTTATGGATGCTTCGGCATGTATATATATATGTATTGTAACATTGAAAGGAATATAATGAAAAATCAATTTGGTAGTCCCGATTTTGGGATCCAAGGGAAATTATCTGTGTATATCTATTTTATGTTTTATCCTCTCACCATTGTTTATTTTATGTTTTTAGAATTCGTATGCAGGTAATTTCTACACGGGGTTAAAATCTATAGTTTTGAGGTTTCTAAATTCATTAAAGGTTCTCCAACTCCTGTTGTTTTGAAGGATCCATTTCCTTCTCAAGACAACAAAATGGTTTCTCATAACACATCTTCCTCTTCCATATCGTAAGGTATCATGATGATGTCTTTGCAGGAAGTTATGGTAGCTACAAGATCGAAACATTACAGATCTAAGTGTCTTGTTGACAATGGAAATGAGGTTAGTTCATCTGGTCAACCTTCCAATTCAATTCCTCCTCCTCCTTCTTAACCATTACATGTCGAGAAACCGAATCCTGACATGATGATCCGACCGCCTCCCAGAGGTGTGCTTCGGAAATCAACTTTCAACCTGCATGCTAGAGTTGCACAAAATTACAACATTGTTGAAGACTTGGCTATGTCTCCTTTTACAATGTTAGCTTTGAAGGTGCTGCAAGCATGCCCAACACAACGAAAGATTTTATTGTCAGCCATAGGATCTATTGATCCGCAGGATTCTAACTTAATTATATTTGATCTTGAGGGTCATATCTTGAGACTCCCTCATCAACTGGCATTCCACATTCCAGTTTTTGTTAAAACTAAATGAGTATTTCACACCATTGTTGACAAAGGAACCTCTACGTGCATTATGTCGATTACTTATTGGAAATATTTAGGTTCTCCAACCATCAATCAATTACCTACCACTCTGAAAGCCTTTAATGGAAGAGGTTTTCATCCATATGGGATCCTAAACGATTTGCCCATAGAGCTAGAGGGAAAAATGGTCGCAATCGAAGTTGAAGTGCTCAACTCAATTACAAACTTTTCTTGGTCGAAGTTCGGCCTACTCTATGTCAACAATAGTATCATTGCTATTTCAAATGATATAATTTCCTCACAAAGGGAAAATTGTCAAAGTAGACTAGTTGTCTTACTACACTTCAGACCCTAACTCTATGGGTAACATACCTTTTGTCGGAAAAACGAATATTCTTTATGAGGATATTGGTGTTGGTTTAATCAAAGACTCATGACTGATGGGGACCTTTGTGATGCCTCCACAGAATTTTCCTTCTAATTTTGTCAAGGTTAACATGATTACATCAAGCAATATGGAATATTTTGATCCGTGGATAGTGCCTTTAGAGTCTGAATTATCCTCTTATGGCAATGAGATGCCTTTGAGCTCTCTTGAATTGGCTTATCAGACAGTACAATTGTTTTATGGACCTTCATCTTCTGATATTGATCGAGTGGATACAATCAATGATGATTATTCTCCTTTACCTTGGTTAGAACCAATTTCACTCTTTGATCCTTTCGACTGTACGTTTCCAACTAACGAAAGTATCATGGAGGATATGACTTCAAATGAGATGCCTTGGAACGATCACCATCATCATTCATATTTTATACCTGACCGTGATAAAATTGAGAATGATTTTTCAACTATGTTTTCACCTGAGATAGTTGATAGTCCAAAATTGCCCATTTCAGTATTTCAAACTAAGTTCGAAAGGAATTTGGGGAATATTTCTATAACGAATACCATTGACATCTCAGTTAAAATAGGGAAATTGTTGAAAATATTCACATAGGCGCCTCATGCTCAATCGAAGAAATTCAAACATATAAGGCCCTATTTCAAGAATTCTGTGAAATTTTTTCCTGGTCCTATGAGGAAATGTCAGGAATTGACCCAAGAATTGTAGTACACAAAATTAAGACTTACCCAGATGCCAAACCTATCAGACAACGATTACATCTAGTGCATCTGCAAAAAGCTGCTACAATTAAAGATGAGGTCGAGAAACTTCTCAAAGCAAGTTTCATCTACCTGGTTCCCTTAACTAATTGGGTATCCAATATCGTACTAGTTAATAAGAAATAGGGAACCATCAGAGTATGTGTCGATTACAGGGATATCAATAAATCTTGTCTAAAAGACAATTATCCAGCTCCCTATATCGATTAAATTATTGACGAATGTGCTGGAAATGAAACGTTTTCATTTATGGACGGATTTTCTGGCTACAATCAAATCAACATACTCCCAGTTGATCAACACAAAACCACATTCATCTACCCACGGGGAACTTTTGCCTATAAAAAACTCCCATTTGGTTTGAAGAACGTTGGTGCAACTTTTCAACGATCAATGTCTCATGCATTTCACGATATCAAGCATATTGTGCAACCTTATTTAGATGAATTGCCAACTCACTCATTGAGACGAGAAGACCATCCAATGCATATGAGAGAAATCTTTATCAGATGTTGTCATTACAATATTCGCTTGAATCCACATAAGTGTGTTTTGTGTATGAAATCTGGTCGATGCTAGGATTTGTCATTTCAAAGGAAGGCATTCGTGTCAATCTGTTGAAGGTTGAGGCTATTTTGAATCTGCCTCCTCCTTCCAATCTTCACCAACTCAAAACTCTGTAAGGGAAAGCAAAATTTCTACATCGATTTATACAGAACTATACTGAGTTGACTAAAGATTTTAATCAACTTTTGAAAGAGGGCATTTCATTTATCTAGGATGAAGTGGCTCAAAAGGCCTTTGATGCACTTAAATATGCGTTGACCCATACATCGTTGTTGCATCCTCCTAATTATCACAAAGACTACTTTTCATACTTAGTCGCGTCCAATGCCACCATTGACATGGTTATAGTTTAGGAAGATGAATCAAATGAAGAGCATGTGATATATTACTTAAGTCGTAATTTGACCAAAATTGAAGAAAAATATGCACATGTGGAGAAATTGGCCTTGACAGTTGTTCAAGTTGTCCAACGTTTCTGTCACTACATTTTATTACATAAAACTACTGTGATTTATGATTGCAACCCCATGGTTTACATTCTTACCATACAATTGTTGGGGGCAAGTATTCCAAATGGATAGTCATCCTACATGAATTTGATTTGGAATTCATTAAATCAAAATATAAGAAATCCTTCGTATTTGTTGAACTATTGTGTGACTTTCCTCGTACTAAAACCAAAAACATAGCAGAGGATTCTCTTCTAGACGAATCTCTCTTTCGAATGAGTACTTTAAATCCATGGTATGGAGATATCATCATTTATCTTCAAACCCAGATGTTTCAGCCAAAACTGAGTCGAACTGATTGTCGTCGTATCTGGTATCAATCCCAACAATACAATATTATTGGCGATACACTTTATCGTCTTGGTGCCGATTCTATTGTCCGATGATTTTTAACTCATGAGGAAGCTGAAAAGGCATTAAATGACCCATTTGTGGTGGTCATATGTCAGGGTTTTCCATTGCTCAAAAGATCTTGCACGCAAGGTATTTCTAGCCTTCTATGTTCAAAGACTATATAATTGCGGTCCGAAAATGCCATAATTGTCAAATTTATGACTAAAAAATGCGTGCACATCCAACTCCTCTTCACCTAATCATTGTTGTCGGTCCTTTCGCTAAATGGGGCATTGATTTTCTTACATGTAACACTCACTTGGTCGGGGGGCATGGGTACATTATTCTTATAATGGATTATTTTACAAAATGGGCCGAGGCGATGCCTATATATAAGGATGACGGTGAAACAATATCCATTTTCATATTCAATCATGTAATTTCTCGTTTCAGAGTTCCATAAGCTATCGTCACGGACTATGGTAGCCATTTTTGAAACTATATGATTATAGATCTTACCACGAATCTAGGCCTGCATCATGACAATTCTACTCCATATTACTCGCATGAAAATGACCAAGTGGAAGCCGTTAAGAAGGTTTTAATCACTATGATTAAATGGATTATCATGACTCATAAATGAGATTGGAATCTAATGCTTTATCTAGCCTTGTGGGCATACCATATAAAAACAAAAACTTCAACTGGTTTTACTCCTTTCCAACTTGTCTATGACATGGAAGCAGTTCTACCAATTGAATGCGAGATATTGTCTTTGAAACTAGCAATTGAATTATTTCCAGCCACTTCTACTGAAGAGTAACACTTCCTGTACTTAGCACGTCTCAATGAGACTAGCCGTGATGCTACATTAGCTAGCAAGGCCCAAAAGAAACGAGTTAAAGCATGATCAAAATGTCAAACCTCGTTCGTATGTAAAAGTTTATTTCGTCTTGGCCTATGATCAAGAGCATAATAAGTTAGGTGTTGGTAAATTCGAGCCTATGTGGCATTGCCCTTATATTATAAAATGTGCATTGGAAAAAGGGGCATATGATCTAGTTGATTATGACAAAATTCCTTTGGCAAAGCCCATAAATGGTCTTTACCTAAAGAGATATTATGCTTAGATTGTTCAATGATTATTGTACCATAGTTTATGTGTGACAATTTTTAGCAGTTTTTGTGATTTTCTGCTACTTCTCCTGCTCATCTTGTGTTACAATTGATTTGTAGATGTCGACATTCCCTTAGAATTACATTTCCTTCATTGGTGGCGCTAATCGTAGTACTTGAAATTTGTCTTCTGCAGTCTGGGCCATTTATTCGCCCACAGATGAGTTAGTTTCTAGTAATGGGATATGCCTTGGTCGAACAATGAAAAAAATTGCAGAATATAACACAATGATTGAGCTATTATATGATGCCATTGCATTTGGCATTCATCAGTTGATCGTTAGGTTAGATTCGCAACTCGTGGTATTACATTTGAATGGTGTTTATTCAATTAGAAGTGCTTCCATGTTAAGGGTGTTTTTGTGGGTTTGTCTCTTGGAAAGGAAATTTGATTATATTGAGTATCAACATATTTTGAGAAATTTAAACACATTAATAGATGCATTAGCTACTTATGTGTTAAATTGCCACTTGTAAAACATTTGTAAAGAAATCAATGTAATATTCATTCATATATTGTCCGAGATAGACATAAATAGAAGTAGTAGCTTTCATTAGATAAAATTTTGTAAATAGTGTGGCTTTTACAAAAATGTTATCCAAAGACATGAGATCCTGTGGCCTTTATTTTTCAAACATGTTGATACATCATCAAAAATAAAAAAGCTTGCCCTCATACTAGTCACTACGCATAATGATGATCATGGTAGCATACAATAACACGTGTTACTCATCGTAACAAATAGCTAATAGGACTAGGAACCCCTGCAGTATGCCTCTAGTAGCAGAGAGGAAAATCATCTATAGCGGCATCTGGGATATCCAAAGTCAACCTCTCAAGGTTGTGCTATATCTCTGTCAGTGTCTCTATGACCTCCGGGTTCTATACTATGGGAGTTATTGGATGCTCACCATGTCGATCATATATACGTAATCTAGTTGGTCTCATTGGGGCCACATCTGCATGATAATTTCGGATAATTAGCTTTGGATGTCAAAAATAACACAAAAAATGAAAATTTTCAAAAATAAACCAAAATGTGAAGTTTTACCTATAGCACCCCACCGCATCCTAGGAGGCAGTGGCATGTCCGGATCTCCTGTGTAGTCCATCCTTGCATACGAAAAATCTTCGATCATAATGATCTAGTTTTCCAACCACTCGAAGAAGTAAGGGGTACATTTAATTGTTGGTCCTTCACGACCTCCATGGTGTGTCATAAGTGTAACCCATTTCAACATGTGAGGGTCATGAGGCCCTCCTCTCTCTACAACTACTTGTGGACCCAGAAGAGGAATCTTCTCCAAACCAAATGAAATAATGAAGGCACCATACCCACATTTTTTGAGTTTACCCATTCTGACCCTGGTTAGTTGCCCCTTCATATTGGAAACTATAGCCTCACTCCAGTTAAATATAGTACCTTGAAAGCAATCCACAACGATTTGCATCTGAGCCTTCATGAGTAAATGAAAAGTTGCACTACCACACAACTGTGCAATAGTGAACCCAATGGATTTCAAAGGAATTTGTGCTATAGTATTTATGTCAATCATGCCATATTTGAGAGAAACTCCATCAGTACAATGTTGTATCAAATAGGTAGCATTGGTTTCACCTCCTCGCATATGCCCATACAGGTTGATTTCCACCCCATGACGTGGAAGTCCACTTCGGAAGTAAATGTCATTAGCATCAATGACAAGTCTATGATCTCCGAATATGAAACATTCTTCCTAAACGTTCCACTTGCCTACCATCCATTCTAGCAAGTCCAATTGGGCATTCGCGCCTAGAATGATTAAAAACTTGTACAAGCCACAATTTGTTAAGGCCTGTATGGTTGTTGGATCATTTAGAGCAGCTATATATTGCTCTTCGTGCTCACGTTCTCTCCATTCCATGTTTGCAGTTCAAAAGCCTGCAATTAAACATAAAACATCATTAGAATGAAGCATGGAGAGAATTAACAAAAAATTTAGGTGTTTTATATATTACTTTTCATGCCCTCGGCGCTGAACTGACTATTGTGAACAATGCTTATGTGTGAGGTTTCTTCCTTTGAAATTGCGCACATAACATTAAAAAATAAGTCGATGTGCACAGGCTCGATAAGGGCAACTTGTGCACAATGAGGGCGAAAATAATTTTGAAAACCCTCCCCAAAAAACCTAAATCTACTGTGAAAAGCTAAATAAATGGCATGAAAATGAAGAGCTCGGAAAGACAATCTAACTGGAGGAGACGACTCGCGATTTCGTCCAACAGTTTGCCCGAATCAACTTCGAAATTTTATGGTAAAAGATGACTTCTATGACTCTCAAAAGGATAAAAACACAAATGGTGAAAACATTTTACTTTTTGGGGTTTTTAAAAGTTTTTAGGGCTAATTAAATATTATTTTTTGCTATTGACTTTCAAAAATCCAATTTTATAATGTTTTCACGCTATTTTTTTGAGCAGAGATAATTATTTCGAGTTTTAGTGTGCAGGTTACAAGTTATTTACAGAAACGGATCATTTTGGTATTGAGTGCATTTTTATCACTTTTTTCGAACTTGTTAAAACTTACGAAAAAGTGAAACTATGGAGTTCTATTTATGCCCTTTTCAGACTCGTGAAAAACAAAAATATCGTCGAGTACTTGATTGTTTGAACTTGTAAAAGTAAATGAACAACTTCCTATTCAATATAAGTTTATCCCTTTTACGAAATGAACCAGACTATTTACGAAAAAGGTATATGTTGACTAATCATGGTCAATAGAGTTCTCTCTTGCATTATTTTACCCTTTTTCGGGCTTGAGGGACTAAATTTACAAAAAAGAACATTGCGGAGTTTAATTATGTTTTTCTCCTGACTCCCTAAAACTGAAAAACATCGAGCTTTACTTTCTCTAGGCTCATTAAAATTTACATTGAAAGAGCTGAATGAGTTTTCTTTTTGTGTCTTTTCAAACTCTTTAAATATGAAAACGAAATCGAGTTACCCCTTTACTAGACTTGTAAAAAATATATAGTTTAGGACTCGTTAAGCATGACAAGACCGAACCACTCCTTCTTAGGGTTCATTAAAAATACTTCGGAGGACTCATCTGAAGTATGAGCTTACAGAACAAGCATATGTTATCCTCCTCAAGCTTGTGAAAAATGAAGAGGTACTTGCCAATAATGGTGGGGGAAAAGTGAGAAAGAATCTTTGTTTTGTATTTATAAAAAACAGTATGTCACTCTTAAACATGACACTCCGTCACTTTCATGTCCGGGTTGGGAAATCCATTTGTTACTCATTTGACCATACCTCATTGAAAGTCTTCAGTTGGTTTGGGTTTTATTTTGAGTCAAATGTTACCAAGTCATTTTGTCGTGTATCTAATATGTTCAAGAGAAGTTCAATCTCAGTCCAATTACTTTATTAGTCTTAGCCTTCAGTCACATCGACCATCCCTTAGTCAATCATGTATTACTCCAAACTGTTGTTCTTCAAAACTTGATATGAGTTTCATGTCGCAGACCCTCCTACGACAGATCACTTCCTATCGACTTCAACTCATTATCTAGGAAGTTGATATAGAAACCTTCAGTACCTTGAGGCATGCATGCCTTAAAGGCAGGTTTCTCGCCTTCGATGACAGGTTTTTCATGCCCTCTCCTCTTTATTGTTATATATATTTATTATATATATTTATATATATTTTTTTTTTTTTTTTTTTTAATATGTCTCTAATTTTTTTTTTTTTTTATAGATTTTTTTATTTTTTTTTTTTTTATTTTTTTCTTTCTTCATATTTTTTCTCTATTCGTGCTTTTTCCTTTTATTCTTTCATCTTCATTATTTTTCCTTAATTGTTCAATATTCAAGATTATTTAAACTCTCTCTCTCTCTCTCTCTCTCTCTCTCTCTCTCTCTCTCTCTTTTAACAATTATTACATTAATAATATAACTCTCGCCACTTTTACAACATTATTTATTCTATTTCAATTAATTTTATTATATTATAACATTAATAATGAATATAGATAACAAAGTATAAATAGCTATTACTTTATTCTAATAATTTTATTTCATTTTAACGTTAAAATGAAAATAAATAAATAATTTAATATTATTTTCCATTAACTAATTCCTAATTCATAACAACCTTCTCCTAACGGCTAGTTCACAACAGCTAACTCCGGGCCAAGATGCATATCTATTATTTAAAAAATTGAGAAGATTGATTTTTTCATCTTTGTCCTGAGGATGAACCACATTTGTTGGTTCAAAACGTTGACCAAAACTCAATGTTGTGATTAATTTGAAAGACAATCTCATTATCAGTATGGATCACAAAAGTCTAATATCTAACATCAAATCATCTATTCACACTTCATAGATTGTATTGGAAGTACTTTGAGAGCCATTGTAATTATTGGTGGTTTCTCTCACACTTGTTAACGACTCACATCATTATTAAGTAATCAAGTGGTTTCTACCATGTTCGACTTCAAGACATTCACTCACATGGCTAGATTCGTACTATGAATTGAGAGATGGAGATCAAGACCATGGATCTAGTTTCATCCCTCAAGGCTGCGTGGAGTTATTAAATATTTATGATTGTAAACATAGATCCATTGGTGGCTACATCCATACTATGTCATCTATTGACATGGATCTTCAAATGTATTTGTGTACTGTGCTTTGAGGCATTTATGTTCTGAGTATGGGAATGCCTACCTCAATGATGATATTATATATTTCATTATAACATTTGTTTGATTGTTTCAGGTCTCCCACTGCAATCTCTAAACCAAACCTTCACATGATAAAGCACTTCAGTCATCAAAATATTTCTTCTGACTTTGCGTTTTAGGGGGTAATCTGTTACACGTCATTTTGTTGCATTAGGCAAATAATAGTCGATTTGGATATTTCGTTATCCACAAATGTGTCCCAGAGCATTCCCCTGCAAAATTTGAAACTAAATCATCCCAAAGAAAGTGGAATTTCTGGATCCCATGATACAAAACGACTACTTGCGCAGTTCCTTAGTTGATTTTTGTGCATATGCAAAGAAGACCATTAATAGTTGCACATAAGTACGCACTCTCTACCACTGTGACTTGCGAACATGACTTAAAGTATGTAAAAGTAAAAAAGTAAAGTCTAGAAGCATTGTTGGTAGCATCTATCCCAACCAACAAGCTTCGAATGGACGCCTATTTAGTATTGATCCCTCCCATCATGGAGTAACTCCCCTTCCTTCATGGAAACTCTATCCCACTAATAGTGGATCTCATCCCTTGGAGAATGGATCCAAAACTTCCCATTCTTGGCCTATAAAGCTACTATAGGTTTGAGGATTTGGGGGGGAACTGTTGGAAGGATTTTCTTGCAAGGGAGAGGGTTGGAGATTGTAGAAGGGACTTGCAACATCAAGGCTCTATGGTTGTAAGGATTTTCTCCAGTTTTATGAATATAGAAGCAATTGTTCTTTCTCAATTACATCTTCATTGATTTAATTTGTAGGATTCCTTGATCATCTACATGGATTTTGGTTGCATATTGATCAATTTATGATATATAATTGGTTATTAGTCCATTTATCTCTTTGATTATATGTTATATGCTTTGATCTCTTGTTTGTCTATGTCTTTGCGTATCTCTTTCAAGATAGTATGGAGATGTTGTTAGGAGTGACGAGAGGACACCTAGAGCATAAAGGAGCGAATGGTCGAAATATTTGAGAGAATTCATAAATCATTTCGTTAAATCCGTAAGAGGCCTCTATCATTCTATTTGCTTGCATTCAATCAGAGTCTAGAGAAAGGTAGCGGTTCCTGTTTGTTTGTTACTAGGGTTCTTTGAATTCTAGGGAGATAACTCTGGTCCGCAAGAGGGACAAGTCCACATAAGAATAACACATATATGGTCATGTGTTCACAAGATACATTAGTTAACCCACCAATTGTCGGTAAATAGTAGCATCCACTTCCTCACCTGAAGTGGCATCCTCCTTCCTCTAGTTGGTTGTTGGAGGTGTCTCCATGGGTTTGCAACTATCCATGCATAACATTTGAAGTATCTTGTTGACATACTTGCCATGAGAGACAAACAGTTCCCCATCACCTTACCATACTTCCAATCCAAGGAAGTAGTGCATGAAACTTATGTCCTTCATTTCAAACTCTCTTACAAGGTTCTCCTTGCAATATTTGATTAGCTTCTCATCACTAATTAAAATCAAGTCACCAACATATAAGAAAATAATCATCAATTTACCTTCTACCAAGATATGATAGAGGTTTGCATCCACTTCAATTTTGGTGAAGCCCAAACCGGTGAGATAGTTATCAATCCTGGTGTACCAAGCACAGAGTGCTTGCTTGAGACCGTAAAATGCTTGCTTGAGTTTGCACACATGAGACACCCGATCAAAAGTCTCTAAGCCTTCTGGTTGCTTGATATACACCTCCTCCTTAATAACGCCATTGAGGAATGATGTTTTTGCATCCATCTGGTGGATCTTCCACCCCATATGTGCAGCAAGAGGAAGAATTGATATGATGGATGAGTACCTTGCTATAGGAGAAAAGGTGTCCTCATAGTCAATCCCCTTAACTTGAGAGTACCCCTTGGCCACAAATTTGGCCTTGTACTTTTCTATGCTTCCGTTTACTGCATGCTTTACCTTGAAGATCCATCTCAAACCCACAACTTATTTATTTGCTGGTTTTGGGACCACTTCCCAAAATTTTTTATTTACAATGAATTCGTATTTCTCCACCATTGCATCAACCCATACAGGTTGCTCTATTGCTTCCTTGAAAGAGGATGGTTCAGTCTCTAAAAGCTTAGTCATTAGAACCATGTATCGAGTGTACTAGTCTAGTGAACTCCTTTGCCTGCATTGATTTGAAGGAGCACCTGTATTCTCCCTCACATCCTGCATAAGTCTCTCAGCTTCCCTGGTCCTTTTCCTGCCTTCTTTGGATGGTTTTTCTTGAATATTTGTCTCCACTCTCTGCTCCTCAACTTGTGGCTGCTCCAAAACTTCTTGAAGTTCCTCCTTTGGAGCTAAAAGCTCTTGTTCTGATGGGATATAAATATCCCTCTCAAGAGAGCATCACATGGCTTTATCTTCATCAAATTTTACATCCCTTCGCACAACTATCATTATAAGGGATGGGAAGTACACATGGTAGTTGTGGGAGTTTCTGTGTAACCCAAAAATACCCCCAATTATGTTTTTGGCTCTATCTTCTTCCTTGATTCTTTAAAGACATGGCAGTAAATAGAGGCTCCAAAAATCCTAAAGTGCGACACATCCATCTTTCTCCCCGAGAAAGCCTTTTCTGGTGTAATTATGCCCATAATCCAATGAGGACTCCGGTTTTGCAAATAGACTATTGTGTTGGATGCCTCGACCCACAAATTCAGAGGTAGACCTTAATCATGCAACATCACTGTCGTTGCTCCCATAATTCTATGGTTATTCCTCTCAGCCACCCCATTTTGTTGTGGGTTGTGGGGTTTGTCAACTCTCATTGAATGCATTCTTTTGCACAATTCTTTTTCAATTCATTTGAGACGTACTCACCTCCATTATCGCTCCTGAGAGCCTTCACCTTATTTCTCATTTCTTTCTCAACTAGTGCCTTGAATTCTACGAACTTGGAGAATGTCTCATCCTTCTTCTGCCTAAAGAAGATCCAACACTTCCGTGAGAAGTCATCAATAAAAATGACAAAATATTTGTGCCTTGATAGTGGAGGTTGTCGAGAAATGTCCATAGACATCAGAGTGGATACTTTAAAGGACTACATGTGCTTTGTTGTCCTAATCATGGAATGTGGATTTTATGTACTTCCCCAAAGTACATCATTTGCATACATCCTGCTGCTCAAGTGCTCCTTTGGGGAGGCCCGTGGTTATCTACTGCATGATATTCAAAGTTCCATGATGAAAATGGCCAAGTCTTCTATGCAAAAGTTCATCGACATCGCGGCTCTACACCTTCTCCACCTTTGTGTTGAATGCAACACAATCCTCCATATCTAGCTTGTACATGTTCTTCACACAAACCCTAATATGCTTCACCTATCCTGTGGCTATGTGTCTCAGGAGCATTTCCTTTGTTGAAGGTCACATCATAACCATGATCTTCCAAAACTATAAAAAATATGATATTTTTCTTTAGGCTCGGAATGAACATGACATCCTTAAGCCTGAGGGGGGAGCCCAACTCCCTCTAAAAGGTGATTGTACCAATATCAGTCGCACTATACCTTTCGCCGTCTCCCATCTCGATGTGCATCTGCAAATCTTTCTCCTCTAGGCCACTGAAAAAAAATATCTATTGCCTGTCATGTGGAACGATGCTCCTGATTCCAATTACCATATACTCCCCATCATTGTGTTGGCTATGCATGCAATGAGGGTAAAGTCAAGCTTAAATTTTGAAGCCAAATCTTCACTTGTTTCTCTTCTTGAGGTCTTATTTCTTACCTTCTTGTGTGGAAACTTCGTGGCATAGTGCCCAAATTCATGACAATGGAAGTATCTAATTTTTTGACAAATCTTTCTTCTTGCCCCCTTAACTAGATTTTGGTTTGGATTGGTATTTCTTCCCTTTTACCTTCTTTGCCTTTCCATTAAATGCAAAATTTTCTTCATCCTCACCTTGGATGAATTTCCATCTCTAGTACTCTTCCTTATTTCCTCTTATACTAGATCATACCATAAGCACTGCCAACTCGGTAGTTTCTCCCTCCCATTCACCGAATCTTGACAGTTATGCTAACTCTTGGTTAGGCCCAGAAGGAATAGGGTTATTAAGTCTTCTTCAGGGACATTAACACTGAACCCACCAAGTTCATCACGACACCGTGTAAACTTTCTCAGATACTACGAAATTGTGTCATTCTTCTGCATCTTGATACTTCAAAGTTTATCCTTGAGCGTCAACTTCCTGTGGTCACTACTATTCTCAACAGTTTTGTCAGTGCTTTCCACATCATGAACAAAGTTTCTTTTCCATGGAGATTCGAGACAATATGATCTCGTACTCCCTCCAAGATTATTCTCCTTGCTTTGGCTACATATTTCTTCCACTGAGCAAGGTTTTGGGCATCAAATGCTTGATGTTTCACAACATTTGTCTTGATGTATACTAACAATCCATTGTCATCCAATACTTCCTCCATGAAACAAAATTAGAGGAGCCTTACAAGGCATACTCTAGCCTTAGTCCATTGAGGGCCATCTTCTCAGCTCTGAAGAAATCCTACTACAATAATCTTCAGATTTGAACCTCTCGGAACTTTAAATTTCCTGCTCTATTGTGAATCCAACTCTAATACCATGTAGAAATTAGGCTATAGATTTGCAACTTCTCTAGAAGTTTTAATCAAAATCACAAGGCACAAACCTACATTACTGCTCTACGAACAATTTAGAACAATAATCTCAGATATGCAAGAAGAAATAACACACATGCAACAAGTACTTTTTATATGGGAAAGCAATCTACTAAAAACCCCAATGCTTGCTTGCATTACTGAAATGAATAGAGATGTATTACAATTGATTTTCTCAACTGAGTTCACCCTTCAAGTGCAACACCTATCTCTCTACTCATTGAAGGCCTTTGACCCAGACTTTGTCAAAATTTTCCTTGGCTTGAGCTCTTATTTCCTTGTGTTGTTCCTTGTGGAATTGGCCCCTATTATTTAGGAAATTCCTCTAATTGAATTGCGCAATTCCTTAGGCTGATCATTTGACTGCATGCAACACTTGTACACTCAAGACTAGTTTATAACTGATGTTACACTGCCTTGGAATCTCTACCTCAACTGGGCAACTCGAATTATCTGCATGCACAAGCTATTTTGTGTTGATTGATCCGTTAACTGGATGATCACTGAGTTTGACTGAAGCCCCACTTCTTAATTGACCTTCTACTAGTTCCTCCAAAAGTTGGAACTAGTTTAACTGAAAACAACCTGAGATAACTGACCTTTATTGCTACAAATTTGCAATCGCACATGAAGAACTGAACTCTAACTCCTCCAACTTGAATTTACTGAGTAAACTAGGTGACACGGGCCATGTCACACAAGTTAACATCATCCGAGTTGTCTACAAATATGGAAATTCGAATTTTCTCAAATTAATCAAGGCAAAATCAAATTGAGAATGTCTTGTTGCATTTTTCAACACCAATTTTGCAAGGCATTCAACAACAAAACCCCTCTTTTGTTGCTCGGATATATTCTCCTCTAGAAAATCATGTATTGCTATTGGAAAGGAGAAAACAATTGGAAAATTTTGATGAATTAGCTCTGTAATATCTAATGCATTTGTTGCAAACTAGGTGCAAAATTATATAATACAAATAGTCTTTCTAGTTTTAATAAGAAAAAAAAATTATTCTCCAAGGTTATATCCTTAAAATTTTCACTACTCTTTCTGGTTTTAATTAAAAAATTCTCCAAGGTTTCTACACTTTAAGATAAATTTCCATCCTTAAAATTTTCATTAGCCAACAAGGGGATTTGAATCGACAATGAGTGCCTTAACAATGCACCCATTCACCATTAATCCAAGGCATTGTGAGCTAATATGTGTCATTTAAAAAACATTATTAAAAAAAAACAATGTGAGCCATAAATAAAATATTTCAATATTTACATGTATTTAAAAATAAAATAAAAAACCAAAACATTTTAATATGGACAATGTGGTTTGTAAATAAAATATTTCAATACACATGATAAGTAAAATATTTCAATGTCACCTTTTTTGAGGTATAGTTTTCCATCAATTTTGTCTTGAATCTAACAGTTTTCCAATTTAAATAATGAAAAATTACACAAGGTGTGTGCGTGTGTAGATCCATTTTAATCACGAATCTATCAAGCTTCAAGAGGAATTAAGGTGCCCTCTTTTGAAGTTTTAAACTCTAAAAGAGGTTTGCACCTTGAGAGATTTGATTCCTCTTAGCCCTTGCTAGATGAGCGGGTAAGATGGATATATATTAGTTAGGTAAGGCACCTTGTGATTTTGTTCGCCTTTAGAGTTTTCTATTTTGGGTTGTTTGGGCTTGTGAAGGCACTCCTCGATTTAATGTTTTTTTGGTTTTGGAGGATATTGTGGTTTGTAAGTCTTTGTTTATGGAATGTTTAAATTCAAGCGTTAGAGAGAGTGTCAATACTAGTATAGATTCATCTTAACCATGGATCTAGCAAACCCTGAAAGGGATCAAATCACTTGAGGTGCAAACATCTTTTAGAGTTTAAAACCTAAAAAAAGTTACACCTTCCTCTAGATATGTGGTTAAGATGGATCTGTACTGGTATATATAAATTAAATAGGATAAATATCAAAATACTTATCTATAATATATATTTTAAATGATGGTAACAATACTAATAATGATAATAACATTAGTGAAACCACATAAATTAAATGGTTGGTAAACATTGTTAGATATCAAAACACTTCATGATAAGTTTCACATTGCAAGATTACAAAAATCATAAAAATTAATTCAACTAGTCAAGCCATACAAATTAAATGGTTGATAAAAGTTGATAGGTATTAATCCATAATAAGCATCAAAACTCTTACTGCATATGTTGTTAAAATTAATATAATCATAAAAACTAACTAAATTATAGCTTTATGTTTATTATTTTGTTGTTATTTATAAAAAGAATTAATATATAAGTGAAACATATATACATTTAAAAAAACATGGAACAAGAATCTTAATCATGGAGTTTTGCTCTAACTTTACTATGAAGACACTTACTATGTAAATAGGTTGTGTAATCTAACTTATAAACGAAAACAAAATGACTTTTTCATCGACCATACAATTTCAAGCAAGATTGTGATTTTTTGTTATTTAAAATACATTTTTGATTGCATAAATAAATTCAACACCCTGGAAAGCCCCTAAGGCACTAGAATTCTACAGATTAAACAATTTAAACTCTAGTTTTTAAAAATCTACTAGATGGTTAACCACAAAATATGCATTGATAAAAGACCATTTCATTTTTTAGTTAGACTAGGAATTTGTTAAAGTTAATCAATTTAATTAAAAGCACAAAAAGAGCATAACTACTTTGGAGATAAATCTCAACCCTTGATCTATGTATACTACTATAAATATTCTAGAATATTTTGTGGAGCTTAAATCCCTGCCATCCAACAAATAATTATTGATAATTAATTACGTCGTAAGGCATTCCCCTATGAAAACATCTCCCCCAATTGCCACCGTGTACCCATCTGTACCATTGGATCACATGTTATATGATTAAAGAATTGTCTATCGTCAAATTGATAGATTATTTCTTGTTTGATAGAGTATGTGTTAAAGAGTATTGCTACATTTGTATGGTTTGGCTGACAGTTGTTCACCATCAACCCCGTGGTTATAATTAACGATCATCATTCGCGATCGAGGTGGGGATGATTATGTTGGTGGTTAAGGTAACCACCTATGGTATTAATGGTTTTCTATTTTCCACATACTCGTGGTATGTCAATGCCTGGTCTCATATTCAAATTGTACATGGTCTAAATCCTTTTTTCTTCTAGCGTTTTATGGCGAGATGTTAGGGACTCTGTACCAAAAACCATTCGACTTGCTTGGGTATGGATGTTCCCTGCTCGAGTTAGATCTCTGAAGAATTTGATCGCCTTCTGCTCCAACAGGCGAGGGTAGACAACTAATTGTGCCCACTTGGTATTTTCTCAAGAACACATTTATCTCCTAACCACGAGGACACAATAGTTGTCATGTTGTTTACAGGTAAGGGTTGCACCTGATAGGTTTTAAGTTTGATCTTCATATAATGGAAATTTTTACTCAGTTACTTCCTATGTTTATTTTTTTTTCTTACATTAAGTTTTCTTTCTAGTGAATTTTAGTTCAAAACTTGTTCCAAATGTTCTAATTCACGACCTCTCTAATTTGTTCCAGGACGACCCTCTTTTTTGTTTGTTTGTGACCTAGAGGAACCCAACAGCCTGCCTGACACTTAACTACTAGTAAACCTCTGGGGGGCTACGATATGTCCTCCTCCCCATAGCCCCGGGTCGTGACAGGGGGGATTTGAACCCGGGTCTCACAAGTTTCAATGATTTCACATATCTTGGATTACCAATCGAGCTGCCCCCGGGACGTAGGTTGGCCCTCTTACTTAGGTAGTAAATTTTAGTTTTGTTAGCGATGAAACCCTAACCTCAGGGTTTGTTGTTTCTTTGGGTTCTTTTTTGTCTCCAGAAGAAAATGGCTCAGCAGCCCGACGATCTCGAACCCTTAGGGTTTCTCCATTTTCTGCATACTTTGTAGCATGACGATGCTTGGTCCTAGGATTTCCTAGAATTTTCTAGTGCCATGGCCTCCCTCTAAACTTATATGTGATGTCAGATTCCGTTACCCTGTAGCGTCTGCCCATTTAGGAGTTCTACGAAAAGGCAAGTCTATTCATGATTACATTATACAGAATGAGGTTAAGTTGGATATTTCTATAGGGAATTCAATGGCAGCCATGTTCTCTAAGTGTGGGAGTATAGAGGATGTGCGCCAGTTGTTTGAGAAGATAACTGTAAGGGATGTGATAACTTAGAGTGCTTTGATTGCGGGGTATGCTCAGAGTGGATGCCAATGAGGGTATGGCACTTTATTTCAAATGCAACTAGAAAACTTTATACCTGATTCAATGACAATGGTAAGTGTGTTATAGGCATGCAACGAATTATGAGATCTATAATAAGGAAAGCTCATACATAACTATGTAATTAAAAGTAGGTTTGAATCACATGTCTTTGTATGAAATACCCTAATAAACATGTAGTCCAAATGTGCAAGAGTATATTTTACACATTTTTGTTTGAAAAAATGTCTACAAGAAATGTGGTCTCTTAGAATTCACTGATTGTTGGGTATACCCAGAATGGACAACCAAATGAAGCCTTGGAACTATTTTATCAAATGCAATAATCAGATGTGACAAGGGAATATACGATGGTGCTAAAGGCTCTATTTGTTGGGTAATGTTGGTGGATGGTTGCTTCATCTATGTTTTTTCTCTGGTGGCGGGCATTGTTTTTCGCCATTCTCCCATTCCTCCATAATGTCAGAGGCATATATGTGTGCTTCTGAGCATCTACTATTTGTTGGTTCTATTGATATGAGTCCCGTGATTGTGTTTTGTACATGTTCTCTATTTAGATGAATGGTATTCGGATGTGGCCCTATTCATTCTTCGATTTTGTGTGGTGGATATTTTATCTCTGATGATGGTATCATTGAGATATCTCTGTTTCTAAAGATGTAAACATGTCTTTTCTTTGAATACATTGTTCAATTTTTCTTTTCCTGAAAAAAAATATGTGACTTCAGACTATTGCATTATGGTAACTATTCTCCCGGCATGTGCCCATTTAGGGGTTTTGGAACCAGGCAAGTGGATCCATGATTTCATAATTAGAAGATACTTTGAGTCATATGTTTGTGTGCTGAATGCTCTCATAGTATGCTTAGAGATTGCATGACAATTTTTCCATTAGATGTCTAACATAAATATAATTTCCCGGGGTACAATGATTGGTGGGTGTTCCCAAAATGGGTTTGGTAGTGATGCCTTAGCCCTATTTCATAGATGTAAATGGCATACATGAACCTAACTCAATCACTTTGGTAAGTGTGCTCTTGGCATGTGCTCATTTTCCATATTAGAAACAATGTAATTTGATTCATGCTTCCATAATTAAAAGTGGATATCTTGTTACAGTAACAACCCTAATTGACACTTCTGCCAACTGCAACAGTTTAGTGGTTGCACACCAGTTGTTTGACCAATTGTCTGGAAAAAAATATGGTACCATGAAGTGCAATAACTATTTCTTATGGAATCCATGGTATTGGTTGGGAGGCTATTTCTCATTTTTCACCAAATGTAGATGAAGGGCATACTGCCAAACCACATCACCTTTGTTTCTCTTTCGTTTGTATGCAGCCTGCAGGCCTGGTGCTTGAGGGCATGCAATATTTCAATTCAATGGTTCAATATTATTGCATTTCTCCAAGGGTAGTGCATTATGCATGCATGGGTGATCGCCTTGGCTAAGCTGGGAATCTGCATGAGGCATGGGACTTGATTAAAATCGTGCCTTTAGAACCAAGTGCAACTCTCTGCCCTTTGCATACCTTAGGATTTTTCATCAGATCTATACTACAAATTTTGTAATTTATTTCATGTGAGAGTAGCCATCATGAAGAGCCAAATGATAATGATTGTATAATAGTCAAGTCCAGATTCATAAATATGCTGAGGAGATTCTTCAGGTTTCATAAATCATAGAAGTTCCTCCGAAGATGTAAAACAAAATTCATTGCATGGTTTTGTTCAAGATTGTATTGTAATTTGTAAAGGTTGGGTTCACAAAGATCCTGAGAATTCTTTCTTTGTAAATCGTAGATGTTTCATATATAATACAAGGTCTTCCAATGATGTGAAACAAATTCTATTGCATGGTTCTCATGTGCAGTATTGGAAAGTAATTTGTAAAGGTTTGTGGATCGATTTGATGAAACAATTCATGACACGATTTTAAAATCAGATGCTAACTATTGTATTTTTCCATTGTCACAATATAGACTATGTGATCGTGATTATGCTCATAAACAACGAAATGCCTTAAAATTTTCAGCTTCAATATCTTCTTGGCTAAATCTAGACACCACATTAGAAATTCATGTAGTAGGAACTTTTATGTTAGAAATTATTCTCACTATTATCATATATGAAATAATGCAGATATATGAAAATTTTCTATCTTCTACTCCATTATAGTGCACGTTGAGCAAAATATTGCTTGGAAATTAACAATTTTACTGGTGCTGCAAAACATGGATCAAACATCAATGGAAAGCAAAAGTTGTTCTAGAAAAATCTTGCATCCATTTAAAGAAAAATACAAGGTTTTCGAGCATTCAGTTCCCTTGGGGTTTCCCTGCATTCTTTCTCCAAAACAAGCATATGATCACATTGTCTTGTTGGTATTCACGTAGAGTCTATACAAATATGTTTGAGAATGAAACTGGAACTGATTGTGGTAAACTTGTAGTTTAAGCTATTGTAGAAAACACTTGCAACTATTTTAAAAAAGTACAAAGGTTTTAAGCATTCAATGCCCTTACGGTTACCATTCATTCCTGCTCCAAAATAAGCATATGATCACATTGTCTTGTTGATATTCATGTAGAGTTTATACAAAAATATTTGAGAACACAACTCAAACTAATTGTGGTAAACTTCTAGTCTAAAACATTGCTCAATAGACAATATTCCCCTTATACATTTGGTCCATATGAGTGATCCACCTTGATGATAGTAACTTATTTACTAGATTAGATTTATTTTCACTACAAATTTATCACACTTTGAAAGGGAATATCACATCTGTGAATCTCTTTGAAACTGAAATATATATATATATATCCTGAGTGCAGACATAGACATTACAGATAGAGGGATGTTCCAGTTTCTGCATGTTGGACTGTAGAATGATCCCTTGATTCTCTTGTTTTTTCTGCAACATCCACCAACAAGAGCATTCCTCAAAGTGCCTCCTTTGGTCCAGTAGCGTCTGCATGTCTTGCAGAAATAATGAGGTTGTGATAAATTGTAGTTGTTGTAGTAACAAAACTCGGTATTTGTAGATTCACATCTTGGGCATTTCATTAACTTCTTTAGCCAAGGTTTCAACCCTCCTCTCTCTAGCAAAGATGGACATCCCATCATGTCCTTATGATCCATTGCCACTTTCTCATGCATGAAGAAAATAGAAAAACAATACCAGATCACAATAGAAATCATTCATTTGCTTGGAACCCTAATACTTATCATCTAATCTATATGCAACACCATTAAAATAATCATAAAATTGTTGTTCAAAGGAGGAATATCCACCGATTTAAAGATTTGAGTCAAATTTTTGGAACCACTAGCCACTTCATTATCATATATGAAAATAGACCTCGCTGATGGATTCGAAAAGTCTTTTGTGGATCTTCCTCCATTGATCAACAATCACAACTACAAAAACCTAAAAATTATAATCATAAACTTGACTACAATACCTATGGGCACTAGATGTAATCCATGTAGACTTGTATGGAACTTGGCCCCATAAATCTGGTCATGTGATAAGGTTGAATAGCGAAGGTCCAAATTTTTGCATAAAACAATAGTATGCCAACAAAAAGAGGTGAAAGAAATGGTTTCTCAAGGCTCTCAGAATTGGGTATACACAACCAAAGGTGTCTTAGGCTTTGGAATCAAACTACTTGCAATCTTGACACATAAAATCGTTAGAGGAATTCATTTCTAGTAGGTTAAAAGGGTTGAAGGATGACTCTCGTGGTCATAGGGAGAGGCCAGGGTAGTGCATTATGCATGCATATTTGATATCCTTGGCCTAGCTAGGCATCTTCATGAGGCGTGGGACTTTATTAAAACTATGCTTTTAGAACTAGGTGCGAGTGTGTGATGTGCTTTACTTGGAGCATGAAAATTTCACTACAATATTCAGCTGGGGCAATATGCAACACAACAACATCCATGTACAAATTTTGTACCACATGATGTGGAGGATGAGGTGAAGGAAAGTATGTTGTTTACTCATAATGGGAAGTTGGCCCTTGATTTTGGGCTAATAAGCATAAGCCTTGGAAGCCCACTTTGGATTACAAAAAACCTACTCATTCATAACCCATATATCAATGAAGAAAAAGCTTGTCAAAATATTTTATCTAGAAAAATCTATACTAACACACCAAAAAAAGTTGATGGGAAAACTGAATAAGAAAACTTTGAACCATGGACCAATGGTTGTACCTATGGTTGTTGTCACTGTCAAAGTGATATCTCCATCGGTCTTGAAATTAACCGCGGATGTAAGGAGAGATGCCAGAAGAGACGGTGGGGCCCCTGTATTGTGGATCCTATTTGAATGTATGGAATATCATTTTTGATATTTGTATGCCATGTGCTTATTATCTCCTTGGTGATCTTGTTCAATTCGATCGCCTTCTTAAAGAGGTATGTATTTTTTTAGAAATTTTTATTTCAAAGTTTATTTTGTTGTTTGGTATAAAGTGCTAAATGCCCAAAGAATGCTGAGGACTCATCATCCTCTCAAAGTTGGGTTTTTCTTCTATGGGTGTTTTTCAATTTAATTAGTGGATTGAACTTTGGCAATTGTTGCAAACTGGTGACGGAATATTGAATAGATCTCTGCTTGAGGTGTACTAAGTGGAAAACAAAGGTTCTGACATACAGAAGGACAAGCTACTGGTCTGTGGATATGGCTAATTGAAGGAAGAGTTCGAGAAAACAATATCCTTCTCATAATCATGTTTAGCGGTTGCATGCCAGTTGTTTGGAAAAAAATGTGGTATCATGAAGTGCATGCATTGTTGCCTATGGAATCCATGGTCTTGGTTGGGATGCCATTTATCTTTTTTACCAAATGCAGATGACAAGAATACTGCCAAACCACCTCACCTTTATCTCTCTTTCATCTACATGCAACCTATAGGCCTAGTGCTTGAGGGCAGACAATATTTCAATTTTATGGTTCAATATTTTAGCATTTCTCCCAGGGTAGTGCATTATCCATGCATGGTTGATCCACTTGGTTGAGATGGGAATATGAATGAGGCATGGAACTTGATTAAAATCATGCCTTTAGAACAAGGTGCAACTCTCTCCCTTTAGCATACCTCAAGATTTTCCATCAGATATATACTACACAATTTGTAATTTATTTCATGTGAGAGTAGCCATCATGAAGAGCCAAATGATAATGATTGTGCAGTAGTCAAGTATGGATTCATAAAGATGTTGAGGAGACTCTCCAGGTTTCTTAATTCATAGAAGTTCCTCCAAAGATGTAAAATAAAATTCATTGCATGGTTATGTTCAGAATTTCATTGTAATTTGTAAAGGTTGGGTTCACAAAGATCCTGAGAATTATTTCTTTGTGAATCATACATGTTTCATATGTAATACAAGCTCTTCCAACGATGTAAAACAAATTCTATTGCATGTTCCTCATGTGCATGATTGAAAAATAATTCGTAAAGGTTTGTGGATCGATTTGATGAAACAATTCATGACAATATTTTAAAAACATATGCTAACTATTGTACTTTTCCACTGTCATAATATAAACTACATGATCGTGATTATGCTCATAAACAACAAAATGCTTTAAATTTTTCATCTTCAATATCTTCCTGGCTAAATCTAGACACCACACTAGAAACTCATGCAGTAGGAACTTTTCTGTTAGAAATTATTCTAACTAATCTCAGATATGAAATAATGTAGATATGTGAAATTTTTCTATCTTCTACTCCTTTATACTCCATTACAGTGCATGTCAAGCAAAATATTGCTAGAAAGTAACAATTTTACTAGTGTTGGAAAACATGGATCAAACATCAATGGAAAGCCAAATTTGTTCTAGAAAAAATTGCACCCATTTAAAGAAAAATACAACGGTTTCAAGCATTCAATTCCCTTAGGGTTTCCATTCATTCTTTCTCCAAAATAAGCATATGATCACATTGTCTTGTTGGTATTCACGTAGAGTCTATACAATAATGTTTGAGAATGCAACTGGAACTAATTGTGGTAAACTTGTAGTCTAAGCTATTATAGAAAACACTTGTAGCCATTTAAATAAAAATACAAAGGTTTTGAGCATTCAATGCCCTTAGGGTTTCCATTCATTCCTGCTCCAAAATAAGCATATGATCACATTGTCTTGTTGGTATTCACACAAATTTTGTAAAATAATATTTGAGAACCTAAGTGGAACTAATTGTGGTGAACTTCCACTCTAAACCACTGTTCAATCGACAATGTACCACTTATACATTGTTCCATATCAGTGATCCACCTTGATGATAGTAACTTATTTACTAGATTGGATTCATTTTCACTCCAAATTTTTCACACTTTGAAAGGGAATATCACGTTTGTGAATCTCTTTGAAACTGGAAAATTGATAAATTGATATATATATATATATATATATATATCTCCTGAGTGAAGACATAGACATTACAGATAGAGGAATGTTCCAGTGTCTCCATATTGGATTGTATAATGACCCCTTCATAACAATAAAACCAAACCAGGGAAATTATATTTCTAGATTAAGGGACTTACCGATGATGATGGGTAATTTGGAAGATAAAGCCAAGATCTTCCATTCCAGTAAATATAATCCTTAGTTGTTTCACAGTTGGTATGCTCTAATGGGTTTTGCCATTCCTTCTCCCCTAGTCCTCCCTTGTTGCTTCCAAAGCTTGACATGAAATCTTCTAGTGCCTTAATTTTCTTACACACAAATGTTCCAATGTTTGACCCTCTAACTGTATTGTGGTTGCATGCCCTTCACTTTCCCATATGGGGGCCTTAAACTTTTGTTTTTTCTACTTGTGTAATCTCCATTGAAGTTTGTCAAGGTGTACGCGGTTTAATATATAGTCCATAGTGAAAGAAGCAAGTTTTTTAACCACTCTTGGTTGTGAAATTAGTTGGTGTGATTCCATAATGGAATTTGGATTAGAGGGACACATTACTGCTTCATGATCAACCCATTTCTGTGATTTATCATTATACCATGGAGTTGGAAAGGTAGTAGACAATATAGGATGAAGAAGAGTGTTGTTAGCTGCCCAAACATTAGCCAGGGAGGACATGGGTGATAAATAATTGTTTAGTGATGGTCAACCAGCAGATGTTGGCCCCAAAATATCAGAATTACTGCAATTTGTGAAGGTAAACCTATCACCCACAACCTCTTGAATTCTCTCGAAAATATTATGTATTATATCATTGGTATTATTATTATTAGCAACATCAAATTTGACAAGATTGCAATGTTATCACTGTCTAAAGCGCATCATTTTTGGAAATTGTTATTATTATTGTGATCTTCCCCATGAGTAGTCGTGGATGTCAATTCACAGTCATGAGCATTAAGAGATTCATCTTAGTAGTTAATTGAAAGTGAGGATAATCAATATTGTTTATTATAAAAGAAAAATTAAGTCTTTCGTAGTTGGAAAATCATAAAATTCATGGCTTATTAACTTAATTTATAGGTGTAATTTTTTGTATTTGTTTTGTTTTTTTTAATATTGATTCATTTCCATCTGTGTGTGTGTGTGTGTGTTGTGTGTGTGTATATATATATATATTATATATATATATATATATATATATATATATATATATATATATATATATATAATATATAATATATATATATATATATATATATAAAGTGTAAATGAATTTAAATACATTTTCTATGTAAAATTTAGATCAAATATTTTATTGAAATAAAAAATTAGATTAAATATTTTACATAAATTTAGATTGTTAATTTTAGAATTATTAAAGTATTATTAAATTGATTAAACAATGTGATATGTGGAAATATGTTATATATAACACCATAATATGAATGTTATGTGTAACTTCCATGCTTATAAATCAAATTATAAAATAATTTAAATAAATGCTTAGTGTAAGAAAAGAATATCAAGCATTAATTAACACACATAGTGGTATAAATCTGAGATTTTTTAAGCATAAAGAGATTTACATTTCAATTTGTTATTGATATTCTAGGTGCTTAATAGACTCAAAGATAAGATGGTCAATAAAAAAGAACCAAGTTAAAAAGACATTGAAGATTGATGGCCAATTTAGTGCTTGCAAGAGAAATTTGTGTACAAGAGATTATCAAGTAATATATAATAAGGTTGGATAGCTAGTAAATCAAACTTATGTATAACCTTATGGAAACCATACTTAATAAAGGGAAATGTGCCTCATTGCAATAAGAATTCAACATCCAATGACCTCTCAATTCTCCCCTTAGTAATACATGTCACATTTCACACCATGCAATTGTCTAGAATAGTGTTGTTGTTGAACAATTTTGTATTGCATCAGATGAAGCTACATGAAGAGCATATTCACCCCTTCTCTTAAAATAAGCTTCATATATGCTAAACATAAGAGGTTGAAAGTGTGAATTGTACAACTTGAATGTTTGTATAAGTAAATCTAAGCACAAATTCAGATCTTGCGAACTTTAAAGATTCCTTAAGTTGACACATTTTCCATATCAGAAAATTCAACCCATTGTAAACAATCATTGAAACTTCGAAATCCAATTTTTTTTAATTCTCATCAAATGCTTAACCCACTAGCATAAATATTAGAATTATATACCATACTTAAGCTTCTTAGTAGTCATTTACGAAGTACAACTTGTTATTGTGATAAGTTTATATGCCATTAATAGAGTGCACTAATCATGAGAGTACATAGTACTCTGGATATGATAACTATTATGTAAATTTGTTTAACATAAAACAATGTGATTGGAGGCTGATACTCCACATCAAATACCATGTCTCTCATATGTTTATAAACTCTACCATAGTTTAAATCCAAAAATCCTACTTGAACTATGATCATCTGTGAAAATCTACGTACCTCGTTATTGTTTTTAACATTAATCTTGAAATTGCTCTTTGCTGATAAAGTGTTTGTAAATTACAATCTTTGTCACAAGGATTATGTTTTGAAGACTTTGATGATTGAAGGTTGTTTTCAATTCGTGGATTGGGATTATAACTATAGTGTTTCTAATGCTTTCAATGTAGACCTTTCACGATTCAATTCCATTTTTTCTTCCATTTACCTATTGGCGACACCATGGCAGTAATGTGCCCCTAGACCACAAGACAACACACACCTGTATTTGTTTTTGTAGATGGTAGGTAGATACTAGAGATATTCTAAAAAAACACACATTATCAATGAACATACTTATGAAAAAACATATATTGATGGGATTCCTCAAACCACCGTCCTTCCTAACTGTTGTAGCTCATTTATGTTGGAATCAAAGTACTTGCAATCTTGACGCATAAACTCATTAGAGGAATTCATTTTTGGTAGGTTAAAAGGGTTGAAGGATGACTCTCATGGTCATAGGAAGAGGCCAGGGTAGTGCATTATGAATGCATATTTGAAATCCTTGGCTTAACTGGGCATCTACATGAGGCGTGGGACTTTATTAAAACTATGCCTTTAGAACCAGGTGCGAGTGTGTGATGTGCTTTACTTGGAGCATGCAAAGTTCACTACAATATTCAGCTGGGGCAATATGCAACACAACAACATCCATATACAAATTTAGTACCGCATGATGTGGAGGATGAGGTGAAGGAAAGTATGTTGTTTACTCACAACGGGAAGTTGGCCCTTGATTTTGGGTTGATAAACGTAAGCCTTGGAAGCCCACTTTGGATTACAAAAATCCTACTCATTCATAACCCATATATCAATGAAGAGAAAGCTTGTCAAAATATTTTATATAGAAAAATCTATACTAACACACCAAAAAAGGTTGATGGGAAAACTGAATAAGAAAACTTTGAACCATGGACGAGTTGTTGTACCTATGGTTGCTGTCGTTGTTAAAGTGATATCTCCATGGGTCTTGAAATTAACCGTGAATGTAAGGAGATATGCCAGGAGAGACGGCTGGGCCATTGTATTGTGGATCCTATTTGAATGCATGGAATATCATTTTTTATATTTGTATGCCATGTGCTTATTCTCTCCTTGGTGATCTTGTTCATCTAGATCAATTCGGTCGCCTTCTTAAAGAGGTATGTATTTTTTTAGAAAATTTCATTTCAAAGTTTATTTTGTTGCTTGGTATAAAGTGCTAAATGCCCAAAGAATGCTCAGGACTTATCACCCACTCAAAGCTCGGTTTTTCTTCTATGGGTTTTTCAATTTACTTAGTGGATTGAACTTTGGTGATTGTTGCAAACTGGTGATGGAATATTGAATGAGATCTCTGCTTGTAGTCTACTAAGTGGAAAACAAAGGTTCTGACATAGAGATGGACAAGCTAATGGTCTATGGATATGGCTGATTGAAGGAAGAGTTCATGAAAACAATATCCTTCTCATAATCATGTTTAGAGGTTGCATGCCGGTTGTTTGGAAAAAAAAATGTGGTATCATGAAATGCACACATTGTTGCCTATGGAATCCATGGTATTGGTTGGGATGCCATTTCTCCTTTTTGCCAAATGTAGATGACATGCATACTGCCAAACCGCATCACCTTTATTTCTCTTTCGTCTGAATACAACCTGTTGGCCTGGTGCTTGAGGGCACACAATATTTCAATTCTATGGTTCAATATTTTTGCATTTCTCCCAGGGTAGTGCATTATGCATGCATGGTTGATCCATTTGGTTGAGATGGGCATATGAATGAGGCATGGGACTTGATTAAAAACATGACTTTAGAACCAGGTGCAACTCTCTCCCTTTTGCATACCTCAAGATTTTTCATCAAATATATACTACACAATTTGTAATTTATTTCATGTGAGAGTACCCATCATGAAGAGCCAAATGATAATGATTGTGCAGTAGTCAAGTATGGATTCATAAAGACGTTGAGGAGACTCTCCAGGTTTCATAATTCATAGAAGTTCCTCCATAGTTGTAAAACAGAATTCATTGCATGGTTATGTTCAGAATTGCATTGTAATTTGTAAAGGTTGAGTTCACAAATATCCTGAGAATTCTTTCTTTGTAAATCGTACAGGTTTCATATATAATACAAGCTCTTCCAACGATGTAAAAAAAATTCTATTGCATGGTTCTCATGTGCATGATTGAAAAATAATTTGTAAAGGTTTTTGGATCGACTTGATGAAACAATTCATGACAATATTTTAAAAATAGGTGCTAACTATTGTACTTTTCTACTGTCATAATATAAACTACGTGATCGTGATTATGCTCATAAACAACAAAATGCTTTAAATTTTTCATCTTCAATATCTTCCTGGCTAAATCTAGACACCACACCAGAAACTCACGCAGTAGGAAGTTTTTTATTAGAAATTATTCTAACTAATCTCAAATATGAAATAATGCAGATATGTCAAAATTTTCTATCTTCTACTCCTTTCTACTCCATTACAGTGCATGTCAAGCAAAATATTGCTTGGAAAGTAACAATTTTACTAGTGTTGCAAAACATGGATCAAACATCAGTGGAAAGCCAAAGTTGTTCTAGAAAAAAATTGCACCCATTTAAGGAAAAATACAACGGTTTCGAGCGTTCAATTCCCTTAGGGTTTCCATGCATTCTTTCTCCAAAATAAGCATATGATCACATTGTCTTGTTGATATTCACACAAAGTCTGTAAAAGAATATTTGAGAACGTAAGTGGAACTAATTCTGGTAAACTTCCACTCTAAACCACCGTTCAATCGGCAATGTACCACTTATACATTGTTCCATATCAGTGATCTGCCTTGATGATAGTAACTTATTTAATAGATTGGATTCATTTTCACTCCAAATATATATATATATATATATATATCCTGAGCGAAGACATAGACATTACAGATAGAGGGACGTTCCAGTGTCTCCATATTGGACTATAGAATGACCCCTTCATAACAATAAAATCAAACTAGGGAAATTATATTTCTATATTAAGGGACTTACCGATGATGATGGGTAATTTGGAAGATAAGGCCAAGATCTTCCATTCCAGTAAATATAATCCTTTGTTGTTTCACAGTTGGTATGCTCTGATGGGTTTTGCCATTCCTTCTCCCCTAGTCCTCCCTTGTTGCAACCAAAGCTTGAAATGAAATCTTATAATGCCTTAGTTTTCCTACACAAATGTTCCAATGTTTGACCCTCTAACTGTATTGTGGTTGCATGCCCTTCACTTTCCCATATGGGGGCCTCAAAATTTTGTTTTTCTGCTCGTGCAATCTCCATTGATGTTTGTCAAGGTGTACGCGGTTTCATATATAGTCCATAGTGAAAGAAGCAAGTTTTTTAACCCCTCCTGGTTGTGATATTTGTTAGTGTGATTCCATTATGGAATTTGGATCAGAGGGACATATTACTGCTTCATGATCAACCCATTTATGTGATTTATCATTATACCCTGGAGTTGGAAAGGTAGTAGATAATATAGGATGAAGATGAGTGTTGTTAGCTGCGCAAACATTAGCTAGGGAGGACATGGGCGATAGATAATTTTTTACTGAAGGTTGACCACCAGATGTTGGCCCCAAAATATCAGAATTATTGCAATTTGTGAATGTAAATCCATCACCCACAACCTCTTGAATTCTCCGGAAAATATTATGTATTATATCATTGGTATTATTATTATTACCACCATAGTACATCAAATTTGACAGGATTGCAATGTTATCACCATCTAAAGCGCATCATTTTCAGAAATTGTTATTATTATTGTGATCTTCCCCATGAGTAGTCGTGGATGTCAATTCACAGTCATGAGCATTAAGAGATTTATCTTAGTAGTTAATTGAAAGTGAGGATAATCAATATTGTTTATTATAAAAAAAAATTAAGTCTTTTGTAGTTGACAAATCATAAAATTCATGGCTTATGAACTTAATTTATAGGTGTAATTTTTATTTTTATTTTTTTTATTAACTTCATTTATAGGAGTAATTTTTTTATTTTTATTTTTTTAATATTGATTCATCCCCCCCCCCCCCCACAACACATATATATGAAGTGTAAATGAATTTAATAATTTTTCTATATAAAATTTAGATCAAATATTTTATTTGAAATAAAAAATTAGATTAAATATTTTACTTAGATTTAGATGGTTAATTTTAGAATTATTAAAGTATTATTAAATTGATTAACAATGTGATATGTGGAATATGTTATATAACACCATAATATGAATGTGATGTGTCACTTCCATGCTTATAAATCAAATTATAAATTAATAAAAATAAATCCTTAGTGTAAGAAAAGAATACCAAGCATTTATTAACACACATAGTAGTATAAATCTTAGGTTTTTTAAGCATAAAGAGATTTACATTTCAATATGTTATTGATATTCTAGGTGCTTAATAGACACAAAGATAAGATGGTCAATAAAAAAGAACCAAGTTAAAAAGACATTGAAGATTGATGGCCAATTTAGTGCTTACAAGAGAAATTTGTGTACAAGAGATTATCAAGTAATATATAATAAGGTTGGGCTAGCTAGTATATAAAACTTATGTATAACCTTATGCAAACCATACTTAATAAAGTGAAACGTGCCTCATTGCAATAAGAATTCAACATCCCATGACCTCTCAATTCTCCCCTTAGTAATACATGTCACATTTCACACCATGCAATTGTCTAGAATTGTGTTGTTGTTGAACAATTTTGGATTGCATCAAATGAAGGTACATGAAGAGCATATTCACCCCTTCTCTTAAAAGAAGCTTCATATATGCAAAACATAAGAGTTTGAAAGTGTGAATTGTACAACTTGAGTGTTTGTATAAGTAAATCTAAGCACAAATTCACATCTTGCGAACTTTAAAGATTCCTTAAGTTGACACATTTTCCATATCACAAAATTCAACCCATTGTCAACAATCATTGAAAGTTCGAAATCCATTTTTTTTATTCTCATCAAATGCTTAACCCACTTTCATAAATATTAGAATTATATACCATACTTAAGCTTCTTAGTAGTCATTTACGAAGTACAACTTGTTATTGTGATAAGTTTATATGCCATTAATAGAGTGCACTAATCATCAGAGCACATAGTACTCTGGATATGATAACTATTATGTAAATTTGTTTAACATAAAACAATGTGATTGGAGGCTGATACTCCACATCAAATACCATGTCTCTCATATGTTTATAAACTTTGCCATAGTTTAAATCCAAAAATCCTACTTGAACTATGATGATCTGTGAAAATCTACTTACCTCGTTATTGTTTTTAACATTAATCTTGAAATTTCACTTTGTTGATAAAGTGTTTGTAAACTACAATCTTTGTCACAAGGATTATGTTTTGAAGACTTTGATGATTGAGGGTTGCTTTCAATTCGTGGATTGGGATTATAACTATAGTGTTTCTAATGCTTTCAATGCATACCTTTCAGGATTCAATTCCATTTTTCCTTCCATTTACCTATTGGAGGCAATATGGCAGCTATGTGCCCCTAGACCACAAGACAACAAACACCTGTATTGGTTTTTGCAGATGATTTTTTTCTTTTATTTATTTACAAGGAATACCGTAAAACGTAAAACCAAAATCGTTCACTGAGAACACCTTTTAAGAGATTACGTGGAACGATCAGATCAAAATAACCATGACCAAATAAATGCTCAGTTCACCTGATTATGATCCCTAGGAGAACAAATTCCACTGAGCTCGAATGAAATGCCGATAACCCAGTGTAAACAAAAGTCATAGTTCTATAGCTATTCGGCTTCAACCTGGGGACATACTAGAGACATTCTGAAAAAACACACATTATCAATGAACATACTTATGAAATAAAACATATATTGATGGGATTCCTCAAACTACCGTCCTTCCTAACTGTTGTAGCTCATTTATGTTGGAATCAAACTACTTGCAATCTTGACACATAAAATCGTTAGAGGAATTCATTTCCAGTAGGTTAAAAGGGTTGAAGGGTGACTCTCATGGTCATAGGATGAGGCCAGGGTAGTGCATTATGAATGCATATTTGATATCCTTGGCTTAGCTAGGCATCTTCATGAGGCGTGGGACTTTATTAAAACTATGCCTTTAGAACCAGGTGCGAGTGTGTGATGTGCTTTACTTGGAGCATGCAAAGTTAACTACAATATTCAACTAGGGCAATATGCAACAGAGCAACATCCATATACAAATTCTGTACCACATGATGTGGAGGATGAGGTGAAAGAAAGTATGTTGTTTACACACAATGGGAAGTTGGCCCTCGATTTTGGGCTGATAAGCATAAGCCTTGGAAGCCCACTTTGGATTACGAAAAACCTACTCATTCATAACCCATATATCAATGAAGATAAAGCTTGTCAAAATATTTTATATAGAAAAATCTATACTAACACACCAAAAAAAGTTGACGGAAAAACTGAATAAGAAAACTTTGAACGATGGACTAGTTGTTGTACCTATGGTTGCTGTTGCTGTCAAAGTGATATCTCCGTGGGTCTTAAAATTAACCGCGAATGTAAGGAGATATTCCAGGAGAGACGGTGGGGCCCTTGTATTGTGGATCCTATTTTAATGTATGGAATATCATTTTTGATATTTGTATGCCATGTGCTTATTCTCTCCTTGGTGATCTCGTTCATGTTGTTCAATTTGGCCGCCTTCTTAAAGGGGTATGTATTTGTTTAGAAATTTTCATTTCAAAGTTTATTTTGTTGTTTGGTATAAAGTGCTAAATGCCCAAAGAATGCTGAGGACTCATCACCCTCTCAAAGTTGGGTTTTTCTTCTATGGGTGTTTTTCAATTTAATTAGTGGATTGAACTTTGGCGATTGTTGCAAACTCGTGATGGAATATTGAATAGATCTCTGCTTGAGGTGTACTAAGTGGAAAACAAAGGTTCTGACATAGAGAAGGATAAGCTACTGGTCTGCGGATATGGCTGATCGAAGGAAGAGTTCAAGAAAACAATATCCTTCTCATTATCATGTTTAGCGGTTGCATGCTAGTTGTTTGGAAAAAAATGTGGTATCATGAAGTGCACGCGTTGTTGCCTATGGAATCCATGGTCTTGGTTGGGAGGCCATTTCACTTTTTTACCAAATGCAGATGACAGGCATACTGCCAAACCACATCACCTTTATTTCTCTTTCGTCTGCATGCAACCTGTAGGCCTGGTGGTTGAGGGAAGACAATATTTCAATTCTATGGTTCAATATTTTAGCATTTCTCCCAGGGTAGTGCATTATGCATGCATGGTTGGTCCACTTGGTTGAGATGGGCATATGAATGAGGCATGGGACTTGATTAAAGCCATGACTTTAGAACCAGGTGCAACTCTCTCCCTTTCCCATACCTCAATATTTTTTATTAGATATATACTACACAATTTGTAATTTATTTCATGTGAGAGTAGCCATCATGAAGAGCCAAATGATAATGATTGTGCAGTAGTCAAGTATGGATTCATAAAGATGTTGAGGAGACTCTCCAGGTTTCATAATTCATAGAAGTTCCTCCAAAGGTGTAAAACAAAATTCATTGCATGGTTATGTTCAGAATTGCATTGTAATTTGTAAAGGTTGGGTTCACAAAGATCCTGAGAATTATTTCTTTGTAAATCATACAGGTTTCATATATAATACAAGCTCTTCGAGTGATGTAAAACAAATTCTATTACATGGTTCTCATGTGCATGACTGAAAAATAATTTGCAAAGGTTTGTGGATCGATTTGATGAAACAATTCATGACAATATTTTAAAAACAGATGCTAAATATTGTACTTTTCCACTGTCATAATATAAACTATGTTATCGTGATTATGCTCATAAACAACAAAATGTTTTAAATTTTTCATCTTCAATATCTTCCTGGCTAAATCTAGACACCACACCAGAAACTCATGCAGTAGGAACTTTTCTATTAGAAATTATTCTAACTAATCTCAAATATGAAATAATGCAAATATGTGAAATTTTTCTATCTTCTACTCCTTCTACTCCATTACAGTGCATGTCAAGCAAAATATTGCTTGGAAAGTAACAATTTTACTAGTGTTGCAAAACATGGATCAAACATCAATGGAAAGCCAAATTTGTTCTAGAAAAAAATTACACCCATTTAAAGAAAAATACAACAGTTTCGAGCATTCAATTCCCTTAGGGTTTCCATGCATTCTTTCTCCAAAATAAGCATATGATCGCATTGTCTTGTTGGTATTCACGTAGAGTCTATACAATAATGTTTGAGAACGCAACTGGAACTAATTGTGGTAAACTTGCAGTCTAAGCTATTATATAAAACACTTGCAACCATTTAAAGAAAAATACAAAGGTTTTGAGCATTCAATGCCCTTAGGGTTACCATTCATTCCTGCTCCAAAATAAGCATATGATCACATTGTCTTGTTGGTATTCACACAATGTCTGTAAAAGAATATTTGAGAATGTAAGTGGAACTAATTGTGGTAAACTTCCACTCTAAACCATTGTTCAATCGACAATGTACCACTTATACATTGTTCCATATCAGTGATCCGCCTTGATGATAGTAAATTATTTACTAGATTGGATTCATTTTCACTCCAAATTTATCACACTTTGAAAGGGAATATCACGTCTGTGAATCTCTTTGAAATTGGAAAATTGATAAAATTGATGTATATATATATATATTATATATATATATATATTTATATATATATATATATATAATATATATTATATATATATATATATCTTGAGTGAAGACATATACATTACAGATACAGGACATTCCAGTGTCTCCATATTGGACTGTTAGAATTGACCCCTTCATAACAATAAAACCAAACCAGGGAAATTATATTTCTAGATTAAGGGACTATGATGATGGATAATTTGGAAGATAAGGCCAAGATCTTGCATTCCAGTAAATAGAATCCTTGGTTGTTTCGCAGTTGGTATGCTTTGATGGGTTTGCCATTCCTTCTCTGCCAGTCCTCCCTTGTTGCAACCAAATCTTTACATGAAATCTTCTAGTGCCTTAGTTTTCCTACACAAATGTTCCAATGTTTGACCCTCTAACTGTATTGTGGTGGCATGCTCTTCACTTTCCCATATGGGGGCCTTGAACTTTTGTTTTTTCTGCTCGTGCAATCTTGATTGAAGTTTGTCAAGGTGTACATGGTTTAATATATAGTCCATAGTGAAAGAAGCAAGTTTTTTAACCCCTCCTGTTGTGATATTTGTTGGTATGATTCCATAATAAAATTTGGATAAGAGGGACACATTACTGCTTCACAATCAACCCATTTCTGTGATTTATCATTATACCCTGGAGTTGTAAAGGTAGTAGATGATATAGGATGAAGATGTGTGTTGTTAGCTGCCCAAACATTAGCGAGAGAGGACATGAGCGATAGATAATTGTTTAGTGAAGGCCGACCACCAGATGTTGGCCCCAAAATATCAGAATTATTGCAATTTGTGAAGGTAAATCCATCACCCACAGCCTCTTGAATTCTCCAGAAAATATTATGCATTATATCATTGGTGTTATTATTATTAGCACCATAGTACATCAAATTTGACAGGATTGCAATGTTATCACTGTCTAAAGCGCATCATTTTCGGAAATTGTTATTATTATTGTGGTCTTCCCCATGAGTAATCGTGGATGTCAATTCACAGTCATGAGCATTAAGAGATTTATCTTAGTAGTTAATTGAAAGTGAGGATAATCAATATTGTTTATTATAATAAAAAATTAAGTCTTTCGTAGTTGACAAATCATAAAATTCATGGGTTATTAACTTAATTTATAGGTGTAATCTTTTATCTTTTATTTTTTATTTTATATTATAGTATATTATATATATATATATTATATATATATATATTATATATATATATCTTGAAGTGTAATGAATTTAAATAAATTTTCTATGTAAAATTTAGATGAAATATTTTATTTGAAATAAAAAAAAAATTAGATTAAATATTTCACATAAATTTAGGTTGTTAATTTTAGAATTATTAAGGTATTATTAAATTGATTAACAATGTGATATGTGGAATATGTTATATAACACCATAATATGAATGTGATGTGTAACTTCCATGCTTATAAATCAAATTATAAAATAATAAAAATAAATCATTAGTGTAAGAAAAGAATATCAAGCATTAATTAACGCACATAGTAGTATAAATCTGAGATTTTTTAAGCATAAAGAGATTTACATTTCAATTTGTTATTGATATTCTAGGTGCTTAATAGACCCAAAGATAAGATGTACAATAAAAAAGAACCATGTTAAAAAGACATTGAAGATTGATGGCCAATTTAGTGCTTACAAGAGAAATTTGTGTACAAGAGATTATCAAGTAATATATAATAAGGTTGGCTAGCTAGTAAATCAAACTTACGTATAACATTATGCAAACCATACTTAATAAAGGGAAATGTGCCTCATTGCAATAAGAATTCAACCTCCCATGACCTCTCAATTCTCCCCTTAGTAATACATGTCATATTTCACACCATGCAATTGTCTAGAATAGTGTTGTTGTTGAACAATTTTGGATTGCATCAGATGAAGGTACATGAAGAGCATATTCACCCCTTCTCTTAAAAGAAGCTTCATATATGCAAAACATAAGAGGTTGAAAGTGTGAATTGTACAACTTGAGTGTTTGTATAAGTAAATCTAAGCACAAATTCACATCTTGCGAACTTTAAAGATTCCTTAAGTTGACACGTTTTCCATATCACAAAATTCAACCCATTGTCAACAATCGTTGAAATTTCGAAATCCAATTTTTTTTTATTCTCATCAAGTGCTTAACCCACTTGCATAAACATTAGAATTATATACCATACTTAAGCTTCTTAGTAGTCATTTATGAAGTACAACTTGTTATTGTGATAAGTTTATATGCCATTAATAGAGTACACTAATCATCAGAGTACATAGTACTCTTGATATGATAACTATTATGTAAATTTGTTTAATATAAAACAATGTGATTGGAGGCTGATACTCCACATCAACTACCATATCTCGCATATGTTTATAAACTTTGCCATAGTTTAAATCCAAAAATCCTACTTGAACTATGATGATTTGTGAAAATCTACGTACCTCGTTATTGTTTTTAACATTAATCTTGAAATTTCACTTTGTTGATAAAGTGTTTGTAAACTACAATCTTTGTCACAATGATTATGTTTTGAAGACTTTGATGATTGAAGGTTGTTTTCAATTCTTGGATTGGGATTATAACTATAGTGTTTCTAATGATTTCAATGTAGACCTTTCAGGATTCAGTTCCATTTTTCCTTCCATTTACCTATTGGCGGCACCATGGCAGCAATGTGCCCCTAGATCACAAGACAACACACACCTGTATTGGTTTCTACAAATGGTAGGTACATACTAGTGACATTTTGAAAAAACACACATTTCAATGACCATACTTATGAAAAAACATATATTGATGGGATTCCTCAAACAACCGTCCTTCCTAACTATTGTAGCTCATTTATGTTGGAATCAAACTACTTGCAATCTTAATGCATAAACTTGTTAGAGGAATTCATTTCTGGTAGGTTAAAAGGGTTGAAGGATGATTCCCATGGTCATAGGAAGAGGCCAGAGCAGTGCATTATGAATGCATATTTGATATCCTTGGCTTAGTTGGGCATCTTCATGAAGTGTGGGAATTTATTAAAACTATGCCTTTAGAACCAGGTGCGAGTGTGTGATGTGATTTACTTGGAGCATGCAAAGTTCACTACAATATTCAGCTGGGGCATTATGCAACAGAGCAACATCCATATGCAAATTTTGTACCACATGATGTGGAGGATGAGGTGAAGGAAAGTATGTTGTTTACTCACAACGGGAAGTTGACCTTTGATTTTGGGTTGATAAGCATAAGCCTTGGAAGCCTAGTTTGGATTACAAAAAACCTACTCATTCATAACCCATATATCAATGAAGAGAAAGCTTGTCAAAATATTTTATATAGAAAAATCTATACTAACACACCAAAAAAAGTTGATGGGAAAACTAAATAAGAAAGCTTTGAACCATGGACGAGTTGTTGTACCTATGGCTGCTGTTGCTGTCAAAGTGATATCTCCATTGGTCTTGAAACTAACCACGAATGCAAGGAGAGATGCTAGGAGAGACGGTGGGGCCCCTGTATTGTGGATCCTATTTGAATGCATGGAATATCATTTTTGATATATGTATGCCATGCGCTTATTCTCTCCTTGGTTATCTTGTTCATCTGGATCAATTCGGCCGTCTTCTTAAAGAGGTATATATATTTTTTAGAAATTTTCATTTTAGAGTTTATTTTGTTGTTTGGTATAAAGTGCTAAATGCCCAAAGAATGCCCAAGACTCATCACCAACTCAAAGTTGGATTTTTCTTCTATGGGTGATTTTCAATCTAATTAGTGGATTGAACTTTGGCGATTGTTGCAAACTGGTGATGGAATATTGAATGAGATCTTTGCTTAAGGTGTACTAAGTTGACAACAAAGGTTCTGACATAGAGAAGGACAAGCTACTGGTCCGCGGATATGGTTGATCGAAGGAAGAGTTCAAGGTTGCATGCAAGTTGTTTGGAAAAAAATGTGGTATCATGAAGTGCACACATTGTTGCCTATGGAATCCATGGTCTTGGTTGGGAGGCCATTTCTCTTTTTTACAAAATGCAGATGATAGGCATACTGCCAAACCACATCACCTTTATTTCTCTTTCGTCTATATGTAACCTGTAGGCCTGGTGCTTTAGGGCAGACAATATTTCAATTCTATGGTTCAATATTTTTGCATTTCTCCCAGGGTAGTGCATTATGCATGCATGGTTGATCCAATTGGTTGAGATGAGCATATGAATGAGGCATAGGACTTGATTAAAACCATGCCTTTAGAACCAGGTGCAACTCTCTCCCTTTTGCATACCTCAAGTTTTTTCATTAGATATATACTACACAATTTGTAATTTATTTCATGTGAGAGTAGCCATCATGAAGGGCCAAATGATAATGATTGTGCAGTAGTCAATTATGGATTCATAAAGATGTTGAGGAGACAAGCCAGGTTTCATAATTCATAGAAGTTACTCCAGAGATGTAAAACAAAATTCATTGCATGGTTATGTTCAGAATTGCATTGTAATTTGTAAAGGTTGGGTTCACAAATATCCTGGGAATTCTTTCTTTGTAAATCGTACAAGTTTCATATATAATACAAGCTATTCCAACGATGTAAAACAAATTCTATTGCATGTTCCTCATGTGCATGATTGAAAAATGATTCGTAAAGGTTTGTGGATCGATTTGATGAAACAATTTATGACAATATTTTAAAAACATATGCTAACTATTGTACTTTTCCACTGTCATAATATAAACTACATGATTTTGATTATGCTCATAAACAACAAGACGATTTAACTTTTTCATCTTCAATATCTTCCTGGCTAAATCTAGACACCACACCAGAAACTCATGTAGTAGGAACTTTTCTGTTCGAAATTATTCCAACTAATCTCAGATATGAAATAACGCAGATATGTGAAATTTTGCTATCTTCTACTCCTTTCTACTCCATTACAGTGCATGTCAAGCAAATAATTGCTTGGAAAGTAACAATTTTACTAGTGTTGCAAAACTTGGATCAAACATCAATGAAAAGCCCAAGTTGTTCTAGAAAAAAATTGCACCTATTTAAAGAAAAATACAACGGTTTCAAGCATTCAATACCCTTAGGGTTTTGCTGCATTCTTTCTCCAAATTAAACATATGATCACATTGTCTTGTTGGTATTCACATAGAGTATATACAATAATGTTTGAGAACCCAACTGGAACTAATTGTGGCAAACTTACAATCTAAGCTATTATAGAAAACACTTGCAGCCATTTAAAGAAAAATACAAAGGTTTTGAGCATTCAATGCCCTTAGGGCTAGCATTCATTCCTGCTCCAAAATAAGCATATGATCACATTGTCTTGTTGGTATTCACACAAAGACTGTAAAAGAATATTTGAGGATGTAAGTGGAACTAATTGTGGTAAACTTCCACTCTAAACCACTGTTCAATCGACAATGTACCACTTATACATTGTTCCATATCAGTGTTCCGCCTTGATGATAGTAACTTATTTACTAGATTGGATTTATTTTCACTCCAAATTTATCACACTTTGAAAGGGAATATCATGTCTGTGAATCTCTTTGAAATTGGAAACTTGATAAATTGATATATAATATATATATATATTTAATATATATATATATATAATAATATATATATATATATATAGATTATATATTATAAGATTATAATATATATATATATATATATAATATAAAATTATATATTATATATAATTATATATAATTATATAATATATATTATAATTATAATATATATATATATCCCTGAGTGAAGACATAGACATTACAGATAGAGGGACGTTCTAGTGTCTCCATATTGGACTGTAGAATGACCCCTTCATAATAATAAAACCAAACCAGGGAAATTATATTTCTAGTTTAAGGGACTTACCGATGATGATGGGTAATTTGGAAGATAAGGACAAGATCTTCCATTCTAGTAAATAGAATCCTTGGTTGTTTCGTAGTTGGTATGCTCTGATGGGTTTTGCCATTCCTTCTCCCCCAATCCTCCCTTGTTACAACCGCATCTTGACATGAAATCTTCTAGTGCCTTAGTTTTCCTACACAAATGTCCCAATGTTTGACCCTCTAACTGTATTGTGGTTGCATGCCCTTCACTTTCCCATATGGGGGCCTCAAACTTTTGTTTTTTCTGCTCGTGCAATCTCCATTGAAGTTTGTCAAGGTGTACACGGTTTAATATATAGTCCATAGTGAAAGAAGCAAGTTTTTTAACCCCTCCTGGTTGTGATATTTGTTGGTGTGATTCCATAATGGAATTTGGATCAGAGGGACACCTTACTACTTCATGATCAACCCATTTATGTGATTTATCATTATACCATGGAGTTGGAAAAGTAGTAGACGATATAGGATGAAGATGAGTGTTGTTAGCTTCCCAAACATTAGCCAGGGAGGACATGGGCTATAGATAATTGTTTAGTGAAGGTTGACCACTATATGTTGGCCCCAAATATTAGAATTACAGCAATTTGTGAAGGTAGACCCATCACCCACAGCTTCTTGAATTCTCCGGAAAATATTATGTATTATATCATCGGTATTATTATTATTAGCACCATTGTACATCAAATTTGATAGGATTGCAATGCTATCATTGTCTAAAGTGCATCATTTTCAGAAACTGTTATTATTATTGTGATCTTCCCCATGAGTTGTTGTCGATGTCAATTCACAATCATGAGCATTAAGAGATTTACCTTAGTAGTTAATTGAAAGTGAGGATAATCAATATTGTTTATTATAAAAAAAATTAAGTCTTTCGTAGTTGGAAAATCATAAAATTCATGGGTTATTAACTTAATTTATAGGTGTATTTTGCTTATTTATTTATTTTATTTATTAATTAATTAATTAATTTATATAATGATTCATTCCATATTATATATATATAAATATATATATATATATATAATATAAATATATATATATAGATAGATATGAGTGAATGAATTTAAATAATTTTTTAATGTAAAATTTAGATGAAATATTTTATTTGAAATAAAAAAAAAATTAGATTAAATATTTCACATAAATTTAGGTTGTTAATTTTAGAATTATTAAGGTATTATTAAATTGATTAACAATGTGATATGTGGAATATGTTATATAACACCATAATATGAATGTGATGTGTAACTTCCATGCTTATAAATCAAATTATAAAATAATAAAAATAAATCCTTAGTGTAAGAAAAGAATATCAAGCATTAATTAACACACATAGTAGTAGAAATCTGAGATTTTTTAAGCATAAAGAGATTTACATTTCAATTCGTTATTGATATTATAGGTGCTTAATAGACCCAAATATAAGATGGTCAATAAAAAAGAACCAAGTTAAAAAGACATTGAAGATTGATGGCCAATTTAGTGCTTACAAGAGAAATTTGTGTACAAGAGATTATCAAGTAATATATAATAAGGTTGGCTAGCTAGTAAATCAAACTTATGTATAGCCTTATGCAAACCATACTTAATAAAGGGAAATGTGCCTCATTGCAATAAGAATTCATCATCCCATGACCTCTCAATTCTACCCTTAGTAATACATGTCACATTTCACACCATGCAATTGTCTAGAATAGTGTTGTTGTTGAACAATTTTGGATTGCATCAGATGAAGCTACATGAAGAGCATATTCATCCCTTCTCTCAAAAGAAGCTTCATATATGCAAAACATAAGAGGTTGAAAGTGTGAATTGTACAACTTGAGTGTTTATATAAGTAAATCTAAGCACAAATTCACATCTTGCGAACTTTAAAGATTCCTTAAGTTGACACATTTTCCATATCACAAAATTCAACCCATTGTCAACAATCATTGAAACTTCGAAATCATTCCTTTTTTTGTTCTCATCAAATGCTTAACCCACTAGCATAAATATTAGAATTATATACCGTACTTAAGCTTCTTAGTAGTCATTTACGAAGTACAACTTGTTATTGTGATAAGTTTATATGCCATTAATAGAGTGCACTAATCATCAGAGTACATAGTACTCTGGATATGATAGCTATTATGTAAATTTGTTTAACATAAAACAATGTGATTGGAGGATGATACTCCACATCAACTACCATGTCTCTCATATGTTTATAAACTTTGCCATAGTTTAAATCCAAAAATCCTACTTGAACTATGATGATATGTGAAAATCTACATACCTGGTTACTATTTTTAACATTAATCTTGAAATTTCACTTTGTTGATAAAGTGTTTGTAAACTACAATATTTGTCACAAGGATTATGTTTTGAAGACTTTGATGATTGAGGGTTGTTTTCAATTCATGGATTGGGATTATAACTATAGTGTTTCTAATGCTTTCAATGTAGACCTTTCACGATTCACTTCCATTTCTCCTTCTATTTAGCTATTGGTGGCACCATGGCAGCAATGTGCCCCTAGTCCACAAGACAACACACACGTGTATTGGTTTCTGCAGATGGTAGCTACATACTAGAGACATTATGAAAAAACACACCTTATCAATGAACATACTTATGAAAAAACATATATTGATGGGATTCCTCAAACTACCGTCCTTCCTAACTGTCGTAGCTCATTTATGTTTGAATCAAGCTACTTGCAATCTTGATGCATAAAATCGTTAGAGGAATTCATTTCTAGTAGGTTAAGAGAGTTGAAGGATGACTCTTGTGGTCATAGGAAGAGGCTAGGGTAGTGCAATATGCATGCATATCTGATATGCATGGCTTAGCTGGGCATCTGCATGAGGCGTGGGACTTTATTAAAACTTTGCCTTTAGAACCAGGTGCGAGTGTGTGATGTGCTTTACTTGGAGCATGCAAATTTCACTACAATATTTAGCTAGGGCAATATGCAATAGAGCAACATCCATATACAATATTTGTACCACATGATGTGGAGTATGAGGTGAAGGAAAGTATGTTGTTTACTCACAATGGGAAGTTGGCCCATGATTTTGGGTTGATAAGCATAATCCTTGGAACCCCACTTTGGATTACAAAAAACACACTCATTCATAACCCATATATTAATGAAGAGAAAGCTTGTCAAAATATTTTATATAGAAAAATCTATACTAACACGCCAAAAAAAGTTGATGGGAAAAATGAATAAGAAAAATTTGAACCATGGACCACTTGTTGTACCTATGGTTGCTATTGTTGTCAAAGTGATATCTCCATGGGTCTTGAAATTAACTACGAATGTAAGGATAGATGCCAAGAGAGACAGTGGGGCTACTGTATTGTGGATCCGATTTGAATGCATGGAATATCATTTTTGATATTTGTATGCCATGTGCTTATTCTCTCCTTGGTGATCTTGTTCATCTGGATCAATTCGACTGCCTTCTTAAAGAGGTATGTATTTTTTTTTTTAAATTTCATTTTAGAGTTTATTTTGTTGTTTGGTATAGAGTGCTAAATGACCAAAGAATGCTCAATACTCATCACCCACTCAAATTTTGGTTTTTCTTCTATGGGTGTTTTTCAATTTAATTAGTGGATTGAACTTTGGTGATTTTTGCAAACTGGTGATGGAATATTGAATGAGATATCTGCTTGAGGTCTACTAAGTGGAAAACAAAGGTTCTGACATAGAGAAGGACAAGCTATTGGTTTGCGGATATGGCTGATCGAGGGAAGAGTTCAAGAAAACAATATCCTTCCCATAATCATGTTTAGCGGTTGCATGCCAATTGTTTGGGAAAAAATGTGGTATCATGAAGTGCACACATTGTTGCCTATGGAATCCATGTTCTTGGTTGGGAGGCCATTTCTCTTTTTTACCAAATGCAGATGACAGGCATATTGCCAAACCACATCACCTTTATTTCTCTTTCGTCTACATGTAGCCTATAGGCCTGGTGCTTGAGGGTAGACAATATTTCAATTCTATGGATCAATATTTTTGCATTTCTCCCAGGGTAGTGCATTATGCATGCATGGTTGATCCACTTGGTTGAGTGGGGCATATGAATGAGGCATGTGACTTGATTAAAACCATGCCTTTAGAACCAGGTGCAACTCTCTCCCTTTTGCATACCTCAATATTTTTCATCAGATATATACTACACAATTTGTAATTTATTTCATGTGAGAGTAGCCATCATGAAGAGCCAAATGATAATGATTATGCAGTAGTCAATTATGGATTCATAAAGGTGTTGAAGAGACTCTCCAAGTTTCATAATTCATAGAAGTTCCTCCAGAGATGTAAAACAAAATTCATTGCATGGTTATGTTCAGAATTGCATTGTAATTTGTAAAGGTTGGGTTCACAAAGATCATGAGAATTATTTCTTTGTAAATCGTATAGGTTTCGTATATAATACAAGCTCTTCCAATGATGTAAAACAAATTCTATTGCATGGTTCTCATGTGCATGATTAAAAAATAATTTGTAAAGGTTTGTGGATCGATTTGATGAAACAATTCATGACAATATTTAAAAAAACAGATGCTAACTATTGTACTTTTCCACTGTCATAATATAAACTATGTGATCGTGATAATGCTCATAAACAACAAAATGCTTTAAATTTTTCATCTTCAATATCTTCCTAGCTAAATCTAGACACCACACCAGAAACTCATGCAGTAGGAACTTTTTTGTTAGAAATTATTCTAACTAATCTCAGATATGAAATATTGTAGATATGTGAAATTTTTCTATCTTCTACTCCTTTCTACTCCATTATAGTGCATGTCAAGCAAAATATTGCTTGGAAAGTAACAATTTTACTAGTGTTGCAAAACATGGATCAAACATCAATGGAAAGCCCAAGTTGTTCTAGGAAAAAATTGCACCCATTTAAAGAAAAATACAACGGTTTCGAGCATTCAATTTCCCTTAGGGTTTCCATGTATTCTTTCTCCAAAATAAGCATATTATCACATTGTCTTGTTGGTATTCACGTAGAATCTATACAATAATGTTTCAGAACACAACTGTAACTAATTGTGGTAAACTTGCAGTCTAAGCTATTATAGAAAACACTTGTAGCCATTTAAAGAAAAATACAAAGGTTTTGAGCATTCAATGCCCTTAGGGTTACCATTCATTCCTGCTCCAAAATAAGCATATGATCACATTGTCTTGTTGGTATTCACACAAAGTCTATAAAACAATATTTGAGAACGTAAGTGGAACTAATTGTGGTAAACTTCCACTCTAAACCACTGTTCAATTGACAATGTACCACTTATACATTGTTCCATATTAGTGATCCGCCTTGATGATAGTAACTTATTTACTAGATTGGATTCATTTTCACTCCAAATTTATCACACTTTGAAAGGGAATATCACGTCTGTGAATCTCTTTGAAATTGGGGAAAATGATATATATATATATAATAATATTATATATTTTATATATCTCCTGAGTGAAGACATAGACATTACAAATAGAGGGACGTTCCAATGTCTCCATATTGGACTGTAGAATGACCCCTTCATAACAATAAAACCAAACCAGGGAAATTATATTTCTAGATTAAGGGACTTACCAATGATGATGGGTAATTTGGAAGATAAGGCCAAGATCTTCCATTCCAGTAAATAGAGTCCTTGGTTGTTTCGCAGTTCGTATGCTCTGATGGGTTTTGCCATTCCTTCTCCTCCTCCCTTGTTGCAACCAAAGCTCGACATGAAATCTTCTAGTGCCTTAGTTTTCCTACACAAATGTTCCAATGTTTGACCCTCTAACTGTATTGTGGTTGTATGCCATTCACGTTCCCATATGGGGGCCTCAAACATTTGTTTTTTCTGCTCATGAAATATTCATTGAAGTTTGTCAAGGTGTACGCGGTTTAATTTATAGTCCATAGTGAAAGAGGCAAGTTTTTTAACTCCTCCTAGTTGTGATATTTGTTGGTGTGATTCCATAATGGAATTTGGGTCAGAGGGACACATTACTGCTTCATGATCAACCCATTTCTATGAATTATCATTATACCCTGGAGTTGGAAAGGTAGTAGACGATATAGGATGAAGCTGCGTGTTGTTAGCTGCCCAAACATTAGCTAAGGAGGACATGGGCGATAGATAATTGTTTAGTGAAGGTTGACCACTAGATGTTGGCCTCAAAATGTCAGAATTACTGCAATTTGTGAAGGTAAACCCATCACCCACAACCTCTTGAATTCTTCGGAAAATATTATGTATTATATCATTGGTATTATTATTGTTAGCACCATAGTACATTAAATTTGACAGGCTTGCAATGTTATCACTGTCTAAAGCACAACACTTGTGGAAATTGTTATTATTATTATGATCTTCCCCATGAGTTGTTATGAAACCAGCTCACAAAAAATAGAAAAGATAGATCAACGCCTTAGAAATAAGCCTCTTTGAGGGGGAAACCTCCTTTACATTACACAAATGAACAATTCTTAGATGATACAAATGGGAAAACCTCCTTTCTATATATATGAGTCTAAGGGGTCACAATATAACCATCCCGACGTAACAATAATAATATAAAGGCACAAAAATAACAATAGAGGGATTCTATAGGGCACTATAATAACAATATGGGGACAATAGGGGCACAATAATAATAATAAGGGATACAATGAAAATAGTAATGGGGGAATCACTAATATTATAGGGACCTAACATGCCCCTTTCCTTCATAAAAGTGTTGTCCTCAATGCTTGAGTAGTCCTGGATGCTTTTGTATAAAATTCTCATCCTCCCATGTGGAATCTTCAGCCGATAAGTTCTTCCACTTGATGAGATATTTTGAAATTGATCGATTTCGTAGTTGTCGAGTTCTTGTTTTTGTGACTGCTTCCGGTTCCAATATAATTTTTCCTTCCTGTCAAAGCTTCTGGCAATATTGTTTGAACTGGGAGCTTTTCGCCTATCAACTATTTAAACAAAAAATGGAAAACTGGGTGCATCGCAGAAGGCTGTAAGGAAGCCTCCATTTGTATGCCATAGTACAATCTTTTGCAACACCTTGTACGGACCATATACTTTGGTGATAATCTTATTTAATCCTCTTAGCTGCCATTTGAAGGACATTTGTTTATATGGTTGTAGCATAGGATACCCAGTCACTTACATCAAAACTTTTTTCACTGCGATGTTGATCTGCCTGTTGTTTCATTCTATTCTCCGCCAAAGTGAGGTTATCCTTTAAGAGTTGGAGAACTTGTTGTTAATGCTCGATGTGATGCTCCACTGCTTGAACCTTAGAATTTTCTCTTAAATATGATGTGATGGATGATGGATGATATCCACAAAGTGCCATAAATGGGGTCATTTTTGCTATAGTATGGAAGGAAGTGTTATACCACCATTCAGCTAGAGGCAACCATTTTACCCATTGTGTCTGTTTATCAGATACAAACTGACAAAGATATCCTTCCAAACATTTGTTTACTATCTCAGTTTTCCCATCAGATTGAGGATGTTAAGATGAGCTATGATCTAACTGAGTACCGAGACAAGAAAATAATCCTATCCAAAAATTTCCAATGAAAATGGGATCTCTGTCGCTTACAATAATCTTTGGGTTTCCATGTAGCTTTTGAATTGTTTCCAAAAATGCAGTAGAAACTGTACTGGCTTTAAATGGATGTGATAATGCACAAAGTGTGCATACTTGGTAAGTCTGTCAACTACCACCATCATGACACTCTTTCCTTCGGACTTGGGTAAACCTGTGATAAAATCCATTGAAACCTCCTCCCAACGTTGGCTTGGAATGGATAAAGGTTGTAATAGACCCGGTGTCTTAATTGTTTCAACTTTATTTTGTTGGCAACCAAACATTCCGCCACAAACTTTTGAATATCTGATTTAAGGCCATCCCAAAAAAATTCCTTCTTAACTCTGTGGTAAGTTTTTAAAATCCCGAGTGCCCTCCTAAGGGAGAAGTGTGAAATTCCATAAGAATCTTTTGTTTTAGCTGGGAATTCCTACAGAGGTATAAGCGATCTTGTACCATAACGAATCATTTTGCCAACTAAATGTATCCGACGTACTAGAATCTTGTTGTAACTTTCGAATAAGTGCCCCACTCCATTCTTCCATTCCTCCTTGCTTCATTTATCGCAATCTGGTTGGATAATAGAAATGGCACACAACATTCTTTCCAATCCTCATCCTTTCTTGAGAGTGCATCTGCCACCATGTTTTGCTTCCCTTTTTTGTAGATGATTTCAAAGTCATAACCCAACATCTTTGTGACCCACTTTTGTTGCTCTTCAGAGGATAATCTTTGTTCTAAAAAGTATTTAGGCTATCATGATCTGTTTTTACCTTGAAGTGTCTTCCCATTAGGTAGGGTCGCCATTTCTTAAGTGCATGGAGTATTGCCAACATTTCCTTCTCATAAATAGCTTTGTGTAAAAACTTTCCCTTGATCGGA
>APFE031617072.1:0-53707 GCA_000404065.3 Pinus taeda | reverse complement strand
CTTAGCTCTGATTCCATGTCAAGAATTCAATAGGGTAATGATTATGATTAATTCTCGTTACTTGATAACTGCTTGTGATTCCTTTTTCCTTATTAGTTTTGTTCCTTATTATTATATGTGTGAAGCATCAAACAACTACCAAAAACAAGAAGAACAATAACACAATATAGAGGCTGCAAGACAGGGCCAAAACCTCTCCTCTTGAGAGGAAAACCCTTAAATCTCTTCTCTTCCTTATATATTATTCAATTGATGAATTCCATGACCTTAAGACTGAGACCAATACCCTCCAAAACCAAGACCAACCTCTTCTAATGATGTGCCAAGTTTGATCTAGTTAAACGCAGTCAAATCTCTTCCAGTAGCACCTTTTCGACCTCCTGCTACAAGATTTTCAGCCTCCTACTGCAGATATGAAATTTCTGCCTCCCTGCAACTGTTGCTGCCACACATGGAAACTTCGATCTTCTTCTAGAGCCCTCCTCTCACCTTCACTTGCCTTTCCCTGACTTCTGGAGCTTGAGAGTGACCCTTGGTGACCTTCGCTTGACCTCTTTGCCTCCTTTTCTCCAATATCGAAGTTGTAGATGGATGCCTTAGGTCTGTTGCAGAAACCCTAGTCCAATTTAGCACGTGCGAGAGAAGGTAACCCAAACATAAGTCTCCTTCGTCCTCCTCCTTCTTTGCCGCCTCTTTCTTCCTCTACCTTCGCTAGAAAATGAGTGGTGGGTGAGTGTGTTTCAAGAAGGATGAGTCCTCTTCTATTTATAGTCTCTTCAAGGGTGGATGTGGCTCTTCCTTTAGGCCAACTTGCTAGCTGCCAGGCCGACTTGGTCTTGGAGGGTATTCCAACACTTTTAAAGACAAAAATAAGTATATTTACAAGTTACAATGTACCCAATGGGGTCTTCAACTTATGACAATGACTCTTTTGACTTCTTGACCTGGGACAAACCCTAGAAGCACTCAATGGGTGATTGACCTATAAAATAAAAGATCTTGAGCACGAAACCCATGCTCCAAAAATAATAATACTAATTTTCTTTCATTTCATAAAGAATCAAAATACATTTCATACTTATGAAGACCAAACCTAGCTACACATTTTTCAACTGGTGATGACCACTGTCATCCATTATCTTCAGGTGTGGAGGCATTACTAATTGGGAGAACATTTGTGGTCAAGACAGATAATATTGTGACAAGTCTCTTTGCATCTTAGCCTAAAATATTTGTGAAGCAAGCTAGTTGGTATGGGTTTTTGGCAAAGTTTGACACGACCATTGAGTATAGGTTGAGGAAGCTCAATGCTGTAGTAGATTCCTTAAGTAGGAAGGCAAAGTTGGCTGCAATTGAGGATGAAGACCTACTTATATCGGGAAAGAGTCAGATTCATGTGACTGAGGATTTGTAGAGGAGGATTCATTCAGGGTTGGAGATCGACTCTACAACGAAGAGCATCATGAAACAGGTGAAGGAAGAGAAGACAAGGAAGTTCTTCATTCGTGAGGGTCTCTTGTTTTTTTGTGACCGCATCTATGTTCCTAGGTCTAGTGGACTTCACAAGGAGCTCTTAAAAGAGTGTCATGACTTGCCTTGTGTTGGCCACCGAGGACAACGTAGAACATTGACATTATTGGAGAGAGGTTACTTCTGGGAGCGTATAAGGCATGATTTGGAAGATTATGTTTAGAAATGTATTATTTGTCAGTAGGACAAACTAGACACCAAATTACAAGGAGGACTACTGCAACCTTTACAGATTCTCGATAGACCATGGGCAAGTGTCTCGATGGATTTCATATCACAGCGTCCGGTGGTACAAGGGTATAATGGGGTGATGGTTGTTGTCGATTGTTTCTCCAAGTATTCTGTCTTTGTTTCGATGAATGTACCATGTAGAGTGGAGGAGGTGGCAGAGAAGTTTTTCAAACACGTGAATTATTGGGGTCTTATGTTAACCATTGTATCGGATAGAGATATGAGATTCATAGGGAAGTTTTTGACCTCATTGTTCAAGCTTGTGGGGACAAAGTTTTTGTTCAGTTCCAACTTTCATCTATAGACAAATGGACAAGTAGAGTGCATCAATTCATTATTAGAGGACGATTTGAGACATTATGTGAGAGCCAATTAAGAGAATTGGCCATATTTGCTAGATGTAGCTCAATTTAGCTACAACTTGCAGAAGAGTGCAACCATAGGTTATAGTGCATCTGAGCTGACCAATGGGAAATTGCCCATTGCATCCCATACAATTATGTAGGGCTACTATGGGAGGAGTCCTTTAGCCTTAAGATTCATGATAGGTTGGAAGGAGAAGATAGAGTTGGCTTAGGTGAACTTGACAAAAGCAATGGATAGGATGAAGAAATGGGCAGATAAGGACAGAAGAGATTGAGAGTTCAATGTGGGTGACATGGTCTTTGTCAGGAAGACCAAGGAGCAGTTTCCACCACTGAAGGGGATGTCGAGGTCCTTGATTCAGAGATTTGAGGGATAGTTCCGTGTGGTTGGGAGGATTGGGGATGTTGCTTACAAATTGGAGTTGCAATTCCACTTGCATGCTCATCACCTTGTATTCCATTTTATTAGTTGAAGCCATGCCAATTAAACAGGAATGATCCTGAGAGAGTGGAGCCATCGCGTGGACCAACATTGATTGTTGATTAACCTAAGTTGGAGCTTGAGGAGATCTTAGTTTACGATGTTAGGGATCGATAATAACAGGAAGAGAGAGTATTTTGTGCATTGGAAGGATGCAATAGAGGAGGAGAGTGGATCTCAGACGAGTCACTTTGGAGATGGGAGATTAGCTCCGCGAGTTCGAGAGGAAGAATTGCTTGAATGTATCAGGATTATCAAGGAGGGAAATGACTTGTGGTTGGGGAGGATGTAAGCTCCTAAGCATTTCAACATGTCCACTGCCTCTTGCAACACTTCATCATCTCGATTGGGCGCCACAAGCGCATGGTCTCCTCCCACTTGAGATGAGTTGTGATAACTCGCCCATTGTGAAATCTAGATGCCTCGACGAGTTGGGCGTGCCCCATGGTGGACTGAGATAAGTTTAGCGTGCTATGAGATGGACTTGTCCACATGGCATGACGAGACCACATTGTTGATTTTCTAAGTGCAATATGGACTAGCACAATATTTATGAAAAACTAATAATTACTTTTGATGTTGATTTTCTTTTAATTGTCCCAATATATCATTAAGCAATTATACTTCAGAAATTCAACCATACAAGAACAATAGAACAATAGAGATCGTAATGCACAAAGAGAACACAAGATTTGCCTCGGGAAAGCCCACAAAGGGGAAAAACCTAACAACCTTTTCAATAAAGAAGTTTTTTTTTTCAACAAGAGACACGCCTAGACCTTCTAGTCATTAACTAGGTCACACTTGGTCAAACCCTCCAAGTCAAGCCTCCCAACCCGATCCAACACTTTGCTTTGCTTGATATGACCCAAAATTTCAGCCCTCATGCAACTACTAGAATCTTACAATTTCGGCCCTTAGTAATTGCCTAGAAATTCCAGTCCTTGCAATAGAAACTGCGAAAAAATATTCAAACTGTAAGAGAGAGAGTCTATCCACACGTGCAAGCTTGAGAGAGAAAGAAAGAGATGTAATTCGTCATTCTTTTCGTTTTTCTTGTCCTTGTTGATCTTCGCTAGGATGCCCAAAAAAATTCTACTTGAGAGAGTGCAAATTGGTGCCTTGAGAGGCAGGTTGAGTTGCCTTTATATAATGTTCTGCCTAGGTCGAATGGGTGTGACTTTGTCTGGGCCAACTTGATTTGGAGGGAGGCCGACATGATAAACTTGGAGCCAAAAATTTCAAATTTTCTTCTTTTAAAAGTCTAAATGGGACTTGACCCAAAATATAATTTTCTTTTGATTCTAGCATTTTAAATATGCTTTCCAATAATCAATATAAATACATCAAGGGCCAAATATACATTATGAAGACCGACCTTAGTTACAAAATTCAACATTTTAACTAGGGAGGTATTCATAGTGACTGTCACAAATGTTCTCAAGTTCACAAATTTCTCTAAGAAAAGGTTATATCAAATCATCATCAGCATCATCATCTACCATGAGCATTAGCTAGTAGCCATATCCTCGTTGGTACCTAACCCATGGTTTATCATCAACATATTAAGACTCACTCTTCCAGAGTGATAAATCCTAAAATCCCAAGGCCTCTCACTAGGCCAAAATGCTGAGATATTAATCCAATCCCTCTTGGGGAGTACTAGCGGGCACTCACTCAACCCTCCTGGTGAGCACTTTGGGCCTCAACACTGAAGGACCTCACTCAACCCTAAAGGGGGAGAACTCTGGGCCTCTCGAACCATTCTCCCTAGCGAGAAAATATCAATCCATGCTGCTATTAATCAACATTGCCTCTCAACGAGAAGGGTAATCTCCATAAGCCCCAACTTGTCTATGAAGTACACAAACTTCTCTCTGGGCAACAACTTCGTCAAAATATCAGCTGTCTGCTCATCAATGGATATGTACTCGAGCCTTATTCCTCTCCTTTGGACCATGTCCTGAATGAAGTGGTACTTGATCTCAATATGCTTCGACCTGTCATGGAACATGGGATTCTCAGAAAGCTTCACATAACTTTAATTATCACAGTATATCATGGTCGGTTCCAACTCTTGGTCGAACAGTCCTGTAAAGAACTTTCAAAGCCATATTGCTTCTGTACATGCTTCATTAGTTGCAATATATTCTACTTTTGCAGTGCTGAGTGCGATAGATCTCTGCTTCCTGCTCATCCAAGATATCATAGCGGAGCCCAAACTGAAGCATACACCTGAAGTACTCTCTTTGTCATCAACACTTCCTGCTCAGTCAACATCTATATATCCCTGAAGCTGTACATCCTTGTTTGTGACATATTTCAAACCATAGTTCAGAGTACCACATAGATATCTCAAAATGTGCTTTGCTGCAATCTAATGCTCATGTCTTGGTTCAATCTGGAACTGGCTCAATGTGTTTACTGCAAAGCAAATGTCCAACCTGGTGTTAACCAAATACGTGAACAAGCCAATCAATCACCGATACATAGATGGATCTACCAATTTGGATTCGGATCCTCTTAACTTCTTCAAGTTAGTCACCATGGATTTACAATCCATCATGCCAAATCTCTGAAGGATCACAATAACATACTTTCCTTGACCAAGGAAGACCTCCCCAGGGTTTTGCCATAGTTCTAGTCCCAAGTAATAATGCATTAAATCAAGATCCTTCATATTGAACTCGAGAGCCAACCACTTTTTACACAGAATGATGAGAGGCACACCACCTGTCAGAAACAAGTCATCCACATATAGCAATAGGATCACAAGTGCATTCTTCACAACCATAAAATAAAGGTTTGGATCAATATCACTCTTGGTAAATCCCAGTCTCAACAGATAGTTATCAGTTCGAGCATACCAAGCTCTTGGAGCTTGCTTGTGTCCATACAAGGCCTTCTTCAACCTCCAAACATGAGATTCATTTCCATACACCTCAAAACGTTGAGGCTGGTCTATGTACACCTCTTGCTCAGTCACACCATTGAGGAAAGCAGTTTTCACATGCATCTGATGTAAATTCCATCCTAACGAAGCAGCAAGAGAAATAATAGATCTAATGGAGGTGTACCTGGCAACTAGAGCAAAGGTCTCATCATAATCTTCTCCCTCTTTCTACTTCTATGGGAACCCTCTAGCCACAAATTGTGCCTTGTATTTGTCGATACTTCCATCTGCGGCATGCTTGATCTTGTATATCCATTTGGAAGTTGGAAGCCACCACAAGCTTTCCTTCTGGCTCGACACAATCTCCCAAATATCATTCTTCATGATGGCTTGGTATTCTTCATTCATGGCCTCCTTCCGTTCTTGTTGGCTAGATGCCTCTTCATAAGTGGAAGGTTCTGCATCAATAAGGTTAGACATAAGCGCTACATAACTAGCAAACCTTTTAGGTTTCTTAATCTCTCTGGATGTGCCATTAGGAGCTGCATGTCCTTCTGCTTCTTCCAATGTAGATATAAGCCATGCGGGGTCTCTTCTTGATTTCTGGAACAACAATTGGTTCTACAGGTTCACAAGATCCTTTTGGCTCTCTTGGACATTCTATAGAACTTGAACATTCTTCCTTAGAAGCCTCATGCTTTACTTCTTCGAGGGAGTCCATGGAAACTTCCTTAGACTTCCAATATGCAACCTTGTCATCAAAGGTGACATCTTTGCTGACCTCAATCCATTGTTGCTATGGAATGTAAGTTCTATATGCCTTTGATGAGTCACTATAACCAACAAATATCCCTTTTGTTATCACAATTTTATTTGTTAGCTTTTTAGAAGTGTTGACAGTTTCAGTGTCAGTGTTGATTTTTAAAAAACAATGTTAAAGCGCTGACAACAGGAGTGTCAGTGCCAATTTGTAATAAACATGGTTAAAAGCACTGACAATGGCAGTGTCAACGTTGTTGCTGTTTCGAAAATTAAAAAAAAAACCACGGACAACAACAATGTCAACGTTATTGCAGTTTTGAAAATTTAAAATTGCGCTGAAAACCAGAGTAGCAGTGCGAATTTTTGAAGACAGTCAATTAAATTCCGACAGCTGAAAAATCAGCGGCAAGTGAAAAATTCAATCTTTTTCATGACCAAAGAAATGCGTTGATGGAATAGCATGGTTAATCTCAAGTATTTCTGGATGGTGGAAGTACTTATATTACCATGAGTTAAAAGTTGTGCAGAGTTAATCATTTATATTGTTTTATCCGCTGAAGTAAAACAATTGTTATCCCACATTCTTGTAATCCTCCCATCTCCGTTGCCTGTGTTTTTGGATGGTGGAAGTTATGACACATGCTCAACAGTGAAGGGGAAATGGTGGCAAAGCATATTTGTTTTTACTTGTCAAAAACTTTGTTTTTTAGACTGTTGTTCTTGTATAACACAGTAATTTAGGGCACAGTTTCAAAACAAATGAGAATGAATTTTTCAAAACTGAAAGAGGTTTTTGTTCGGAATGAACCCATTTTAAAAAAGCCTCTCTCGGTTTTCTAACAACTATCACGGTTTTGGATTTTCAAAAGGATCACTGGACCCTATTTTTCAGGAATTCGTGAGGAAAAATCTCATGGACAGCTGTTGACTTGGATGCCACCTCGTCAAATTTGACTTGCTGATCCTTATCTCTAGCCATGACTCCAATAACAACATGATCTTTAGATGCAGATAAGAAAGATATTTATGTGCATGTATTTGAGAGATACTCTTTATCTCTTTTATTTTTAGCAGATTGTAATTAAGGAGAAGCGAGAAACCTGTTTTATCTATTGTACTCTCTATATAAACAGTTTTTGAAAAATGAAAGAGGGTTGGAACTTTTGAAAGATCGCCTTTTTATGTACTGTGTGATCAGATTATAATAAAGCAGTCTATGTGAGTAGTTTTGCAGAAATTCTTGTGTCATAATTCCCTGTATGTCTCTTGGTTTAATATTTTCTTCAATCTCTGAATGCTAAGTGGTTTGAAATTGGAATTCATATTGTTGTGCTCCATTTTATTTATGTTTCAGATATTTAAATACTTGTTTTTCACATATATATCACACTCATTTAGTTCACCATCCTCCAACTTTCCTAAAAATTGTCAGAGGAATTGTTACTATCTCGCTTTTGTGATGTTTGCTCACTGAACTTGTGATTATATAAAGTAGATTGGGTCAGACTCCATGCCCAATGGTGAAATTTTCCTACAGTCCAACCAACCTCAGTTTTTCTTAAATAAATTTGGCCAAAGGACTTATAGCAAACCTTCTACCACGGTGACCTTGGGTAGCTGAATTTAGGGAGAGATCCCTCGCCAGGTTGAAGGGCTAGCTTTCAACCTCAAAGCTGTTTGAGGTTACCTTAGAGTTTTTCCCGCAGCCAGGGTTTTTTTTCTAAGTGATAACACCTTTCTTCCCTAAAAGTTCTAGATTGTTCCTCTTATTCTTAGGAACATGGATATAAATAGGGCAACCAAAGATTCTCATATGTCCAACCTCTGGTTTTCGTCTAGAGAACGCTTCTTCAGGAGTCATATCTTCCAGGATTCGATGAGGACTTTTACTTTGAATGTATATAGTTGTCAATTATGCTTCTCTCCATAAGAACATCGGCAAATCCTTATCATGCATCATAGCCTTGACAAATTCTTCAATGGACCTTTTCTTTCGTTTTGCCACACCACTCTGTTGTGGATTGTAGGGAACAATCAATGCCCTTTTAGTCCCAACTTTCTTACATAAAGCAACAAGTTCTTTCGAGGTGTACTCTCCTCCATTGTCAGATCTCAAAATCTTGATCTTCTTACTTTCTACTTTAGATTTGAATTTTTGAAACTTAGTGAATACTTCATACTTGGTCTTCATGAGATAGATCTATGTTTTATGAGAGAAGTCATCAATAAACGTCAGATAGTATAATGAACCTCTAAGCACTCTCCCATGCTAAGACAACATACATCATAGTGAATCAAATCTAAAAGTTATTTAGATCTATTGTCACTGCTCGGAAATGGTTTCTTGATATTCTTTCCAATAGCACAACCTTTACATACACCATCATGATCCATCAACAATTCAGGGATGCTTGAAACTATTTGATTTAGTTCTGGTAATGCTCTATAATGAAGTTGACCATATCTCCTATGCCATATTTCACTTGGATTGATTTCATCATGTACGCTTGAGCTGGGTTACTCACGAGCCTATACAATCTTCCTTCACAAATTCCAATGACTCTAGCATCATCTATACTAGAGCCCTTGGGCCATACAAGTACTTTGCCATCCACAAAAGCTACTCTATCTCCTTTATCTTCAAAACATGAAATAGAGACTAGATTCTTTTTCAAACCTGGTACATATAGAACATTGCTCAGATGAACATTGTTAACAAATTCTAGCTCAATGGATGCCTTTCCAGCTCCTTTGACTGCATAGCTGTGGTTGTCTCCAAGCTCTACCCTTTGGGATAGTCTTCTTTCCATCATGCTAAAAAGATTTCCGTGATCTTTGGTCATATTGATGCATTTTTGTAGTGATTATATCTCTGCTTTGATGTACAAATCTGCCCAGAAGTGAGGTGAAGTATCTCCATGATCTTCGACCCTTGTTGGAGGTCTGTACAGACATGTATAGAGGTCATTTACTGTTACTGGTTCGTGCTCTTGTTAGGGCTATTTCCATAGATACTCAACCCATGGTATTCTATGCTGAAGTCTGTGATCAATGCAATTAGTTTCTGTCTTGAAGAGAAGGACCAAAGCCCTAAAGAAGAGGCTATTACGTTGATATATCTCTTTGACTGGGGCCGTTGGTTTGTACACACATTTCTGTGTATGTTCTGAACTTCAAAGAGGCCGAAACCTACCTCAAAGAGTGAACATAAGTGCAAGTGTTTGGACAGAGGAGAGGGGTGATGTAATGTGTGGAAAGGTGGGTCAGTGTGGAGCATAATCAAGGAGAAAGAAGTGCTGAAGGTGATGGTATAGGTCTGTCCAACAAGGAGTGATTGGACAACAGTTTGGTGACAGCCCTAAGTACAATGAAGCAAGAGGTTTTTCATTGTTGTGTGGTTTGTGCAAGAAGCACTAATTTCAGTCATCTTATAGGGTGTTAATGGATTGTGTGAGGGCTGGTTTGTGTGCCCTATGGACTGATATCTTGGAGCAGCAAGAAGCCAGTTAAGAGGGTTGTTTATAGCAGCCCCTAGGTTCAATCTTCTTGGAGCAGCAAGGACTGATAGAGGGTAGACTGATTGAGAACACTAAGAACAATGATCTAAGGAACAACTAGAGGGCAGACTTGTTGACCTATGTTCAGTGACCTTGGAGAAGACAAGTGTACTGATAGAGGCAGTTTGATGAGCTGAAGATGCAAGCCATTCTAGAGCAGCTGAAGAACTTGTGAGCAGCAGTGACAGAGGTATTGGAGCTTCCATATCATCTGCAAGTATAGGTGCGAAAGGACCTGCCAGATGTTCAAGGTATGTGGACCGAAAGGGCTGGTGTGAATGTTCCTACAACAAGTCCAAGTGTGTCTTGTTCAAGGGTAGATTGGTCGTCATATGTTGTTGACATCAAGACTAGTTTTCCTTGTATCAGGGCTAATTGTAAAGGCCATGATCCCTGGTATAGAAACCCTATGTTTTTTGTATTAAAGTTATAATACAAGCAAGTTTTAAGTTGACAAATTTTTGTGAACTTCATTGATTCAGTGCTGTACATTTTCCACTGTGCAAAATTCCTTTGTTGTGGCATTTTAGTGTGTTTATGATTGTGTTTTAGACATAGACCTGAGTTTGAATTGCCGAAGAAAAATTCAACATGGGATTAAAGCTACTTTTAACGGACAACTGAATCAAAGTGTGCATAACAAAGCAGCTTAAGAGGGTGCTGGGAAATTCCCTAAACATGGAGCAAAAGGTTCAGCTGAGAACATGGAAGTGTGGTCTTGACTGGCTAGGTGACGAGATAGCCTGGGAGTTCTTGTGGATTGGTGGAGGACCTGGTGAAGAACAATTTGTTGTGTGGCAGGTTGCAAATCATGGATTTCTAATGACTTGTCAAAGATTGTTGGGACTGCTCAAGGGGTGCTTTGGGATGAATGAGCTAGCGATGTGTGAAGGAGGAGATGATGGCAAGCTAGTATCTTCACTGGGTTGTGAAATTTCACATCCGATGTTGGAGTCATGCACATGAGGTATTTGATCCAGGAGGATGAGATCGCTTGCTGAGTTGAGTTGCAGTGCTCTAGATTGCGAAATTTTATTTATTGCAACAACTAGAAATTATTCTTCTAACTGTAAATTTAATTATGCAGTTTATTTGCTACGACAAACAACGAATAAAATCACAGTTGCAATTTTCACCATAAAAATACTGCGGAAAATAAAATACTGAAAGTTGAGAAATTCTAGTGCACACAAAAATTTTGACAGTGATTTTTGGACGATTGTCCCCTAAAAAACCCCATGTGGGAAAACTGGTGCAGCAGATGAGGTTTTTATTATTATTCTTTAGCAGCGATTCTGAGTACAAAAATTTAGATGCCCAACTGGCAATCTAATCTGAGGTAAATATTGGCAAAATTATTGTGAGAATTTTTCCTCACACCACAACTAATTTCTACCTCCGAAATTACCTCCCTAGCCTCTGCTCTGATCCTCCTGCATCACCCTCTGCCCAGAACTTACGTTGACCCTGTGAAAATTTCGGCCTTCCTTCGTTTGCCTCTTCCGGGGACTGGAAACCTTTTCTCGGAATGCTGCTACCCTCCTCTTCCACCTGCTACTCACCCTCTGGTTCTATCTTATCTACTGAGTTACTGCTACTAAGAAAAACGAATTGCTTAGGCAACTGAGTATCTGCACTGGTGTATTCTCCATTACCACATCAACCTCCTCTTATAATTCACTGTTGGAGCACCAACAACCAAGATTAAAACTTAATCAATGGTAGGATCATCTCTAGATCAATCTGTGTGAGTTTCTAGATGATTCTCACCTTATCTCAATTAACACTGATTAATTAACCATATTCCCTAACTTAAGATTTAGGAAATATTTAAAAACACGGTTAATAATCTAATTGAGACACTTCTGAGTGATATTTCCAGAAACGATTTCTGGGTTTTGGAGATCTCATGTATTCTAGCCTCTCCACCAAATTTCGTGGCTAGAACACAATTGATGCTACAAAGATTAACACTCCCTCTTAGTGAGCAATGTGTTCTAGTGCTGCACATCTTGCCACAACACCCTGTCTCTGCATCATCCCCTGTCACGCTGCTGATGTCTAGCTTTTGCTGCCCACCAACCACTGCGCAACTCTGATGTACGGTACATCTGTGTTGTTGTTGGCCCTGCTTTACTGCTATCAATATTGCATTTGCACTACAACTCCCTCTCATCTGTTGTTGTTGCAACTGAGAAACATCTAAGGTAATCTGCCTCTGCTAATAAAACGGGTTTGCCTCCATACCCATCTGTTCTGTGAAATAGACAAACTTAGCTCTTCCTAGAGCTTTCGTGAGTATATCTGCAACCTGCACTTCTGTGGGAACATATTGTAGTTGAACTGCACCACGTTGTACACAATCTCTGATGAAATGGCATCTAATATCTATGTGTTTTGACCTGTCATGAAACATTGGATTCTCATAGTGTTTTATGCAACTCTGATTATCAAAGTAGACACTGGTTGCCTCCATCCTCTACCTGAACAAGCTCACCAGCATCTTCTGAATCCATATATCTTAGCTTGTAGCTTTGCTTGCCGCCACATACTCTGCTTCTCTAGAGCTCAGTGCTACTGGCTTCTGCTTCCTGCTACACCAAGAAACCATCCCTGATCCAAAACTGAAGCAGTACCTAGAGGTACTTTTTTCAGTCCATTGAACTGCCTGCCTCATTTGCATCTGTGAATCCACACAATCTAACATCACCTCCTCGGGTATATCTCAACCCATACTTGACTATGCCACACACATACCTCAGAATGTGCCTCGCTGCTGCCCAATGTACCCTCTTCAGCTCTACCATGAACTGACTAAGGGTATTGAGTCTTGACTGTGAAGCAAATATTTGGCCTCGTATTGGCTAGATACATAAAAGATCCAATAAGTTGTCTATGCAAGGTGGGGTCGACATCCTTGTCATCCGATGCGTCTATCTTCTTCTAGTTGGTGATCGTGGGCGCAAACATGGGTCTACAATCTTGCATTCTTAACCTCTTTAGAATATATGTAACATAAGAGATCCAGTAAGTTGTCTATACAAGGTGGGGTCGACATCCTTGTCATCTGATGCGTCTATCTTCTTCCAGTTGGTGATCATGGGCGCAAACATGGGTCTATAACCCTGCATTCTTAACCTCTTTAGAATATATGTAGCGTATTTTCCTTTCCCAAGGAAGATCTCCCCATCCTTCTGCCACACTTCCAATCCTAGGAAATAGTGCATCAACCCCAAATTCCTTCATGTCAAACTCTGTTGCCATGTTCCTCTTGCAGTCCTTTATGAGCCCTGATGATCCTGTCAAAAAGAAATCATCCACTTACAAAACTAGAATTAGTGGCTCACCCTCTACCATCAAATAGTAAAGGTTGGGATCTGTGTCACTCTTGATGAATCCCATCTGCTGCAAATAGCTGTCAATCCTACCGTACCATGCCTTGGGAGCTTGCTTGAGTCCATATAGAGCTTTCTTCAGTTTGCACACATGAGTGTGCCTCTCATGAGTCTTGAAGCCCTCTGATTATTCTATGTACACTTCTTCCTCTATCACCCCATTCAAGAAGGCTATCTTGACATCCATCTGGTAAATGTGCCATCCCATCTGAGATGTTAAGGATATAACTGACTGGATATATGTTTATCTGGGGTGAAGTTCTCCTCATAATATATCCCTTCTTTTTGTGCACACCCCTTTTCCATGAACCTAGCCTTGTATTTTTCCACACTGTCGTCTGCAGCATATTTGATCTTGTAGATTCATCCTAGAACCTACAACTGATTTGTCTTCTGGCCTTGGCACTACCACCCAAACATCATTCGTCTTGATAGAGCTATACTCTTCTACCATGGCATCTACGCATACTTGATGTTGAACGACCTCCTGAAAGTTGGAAGGTTCTACAACTTGAGCCACCAATGCTTGGTACCTGTTAGGTTGTTTGCACTATCTTTTGCTCGTCCTAGGAGTTCCAATAAACTCCTCTGCATCTCTCAATGTCTGATGAACCTCTCTGCTGGCTCGACCACTATTCGTGGGAGGTTCAGCCAACTCCTCCCCTTCCTGCCTCTACTACTCCATCTGCTGAGAACTCCCTGGATCTCTTGCACATGAGGAAATACTGGTACTGGTCACAGTTTTCGATCTTTGTGACTGTCCTCCTGCCTGTCCCACTGGCTGGCCTTGCTGCTCGACCAAAGGAGCTTCTGCTGATTGATTTTGATCACCTGCTGGCATCTCACGATATCTCCTGAAAGCTCGGTCATCATTGAACTTCACGTCTCGCCTTACTACAATCTTCCTATGGCTAGGAATGTAGATCTTGTATGCTTTTGAAGTTTTGCTATATCGAATGAATAACCCCTTCTCTACAGTCTGATCAAGTTTGGCACGTTTCTTATTTCGCACGTGGCAATAAGCAACGCTGCCAAAATTTTTGAAGTGAGTAACTTCTTGCTTCTTCCCTGTGAAGACTCCTTTTGGTGTTTTCTTTCCCAATGCTTTATGAGGAGTCCTGTTCTAGATATATACTACTGTGTTACATGTCTCTGCCCATAGAAATATAGTTAAATCCTGGTCATATAACATAGCCTTTGCAACTCCAACAATGGTTTTTTTTTCCGCTCTGCTACGCTATTCTGCTGTGGATAATATGGAGCTGTCCATTCTCTCTTGATGTCTTCCTTCGCATAGAAATATGTGAAGTCTTTATCAATATATTCTCCACCATTATCTGAACGAATTGCCTTGATCTTCTTCCCTCTCGCATTCTCCACGAGAGCTTTAAACTCTCTGAAACGATCGAAGACCTCATCTTTGTTCTTCAAGAAGTAGATCCAGGTTTTCGTGGAATGGTCATCAATGAAGGTGATGAAATATTCAGCACCGCTGAGAGCTTTAGTGGACATCAGGCCGCAAATATCTGAATGTATAAGTCCTAACACGCCATCAGCTTTGCTATCACTTCTTGAAAATGTTGCCTTGGCATGGCATACTTCCCAAGTATGCATCCTCTGCACACATCATTGTGTTTCGTGCCAAGTTATGGAACCCCTGTTACTGTTTCTCTGAGCATCCTAAGTGCTCCATGGTGTAGATGTCCCATTCTGCTATGCCATAACTCATTCAACTCCTTCCCACTACTACTATCACTGCTTATTAGTGCCATTGGAGAGTCAATCTATAACGGGTACAATTTGTTACTTCGAACTCCAATCTGTCTTACCCTTTTCCAACTTGGGTGTTTGACATACACTTTCTTCCCTACGAAGTGAATATCATACCCCTTATCCTGTAACTGGGATATTGAAATCAAGTTCATACCCAATCCTGGCACATGCAATATGTCTGTAGCATTGGTGCTTGCTCCTGAGTCTTGACTCCCTCTGAAAATCTATGGTACCTCTCCGTACTAGAGTACATTTCGTCCTGTTTCCCATAGTAATCTGGAAGTCCATCTGCTCCTCCTTGTAGCTAGAGAAGTACTCTCTAACCCCTGTTATGTGAGCAGATGCTCCACTGTCTATATATTAGACACCCTGTGAAGCTGATCCTAAAAAGCAAGCAAATTCATCCTCCAGCCTGGAAGACAAATCTGAAGCCTCCTGAATGTCGATTCTGTCCATGGTTATGCTGAAGAATTTATAGTGTGCTATTCCTCTTTTACTCGATGCTGGATTTGCTCTAGCAACTGTTGCAAAACCCTTTGCATCCAACTAGAGATCTGCCCAATGAAAAGAACAGAGTTGCTCCCTTTGCCTCTCGAATCACTCGATCTGGGAAATCAAATTTTTCTACCCTGAAAAATCGAGTTTCCTCAAGTAATTCGGCCTCCTGGCAAAAGACTGCATTGCCTCTGGAAATTTCGGCCTGCTGTTCTTCACTTGAACAACAAAATTCCTTCTTTCTGCTTCTGAGCTCTCTAGCTTATCAACTGCGCTCTGATACCACGTGAAATTTTATCTATTGGAACAATTGGAAATTATTCTTCTAATTGTAAATTTAATTATGCATTTTATTTCCTATGGCAAACAATGAATAAAATCACAATTGCAATTTTCACCATAAAAATAATGTGGAAAATAAAATATTGAAAGCTGAGAAATTCTAGCACACACAAAATTTTTGACACAATTATTTTTGGACAATTGTCCCCGGAAAAACCCAATGTGGGAAAAACGGTGCAATAGATGAGTGTTTTATTATTATTCTTCAGCAACAATTCTGAGTACAGAAATTTAGATGCTCAACTGACAATCTAATCTGAAGAAAATACTGGCAAAATAATTGTGAGAATTTTTTCTCACCCCACAACTAATTTTTGCCTCCGAAATTACCTCCCTAGCCTCTGCGCAGAGCCTTTTGCATCACACTCTGCGCAGAGCTTATGTTGAACCTGTGAGAATTTCGACCTTCCTTTGTTTGCCCCTTCTGGGGATTGGAAACCTTCCTCTCGGAATGCTGCTACCCTCCTCTTCCACTTGCTACTCACCCTTTGGCTCTATCTTCTTTGTTGCGTTACTACTACTAAGAAAATCAAACTGCCTGGGCAACTGAGTATTTGCATTGGTGTATTCTCCATTACCACATTGACCTCCTCTTATAAGCCATTGTTGGAGCACGAACGACGAAGATTAAAACTTAATAAATGGCTAGGATCATCTTTGGATTGATCCGTGTGAGCTTCTAGATGATTCTCACCTTATCTCAATGAATATTGATTAATTAACCATATTCCCTAAGTTTAGACTTAGGAAATATTTAACAAAACGGTTAATAATCTAATTGAGACACTTCTAGGCGAAATTTCTAGAAACAATTTCTGGGTTTTGGAGATCTCATGTATTCTAGCCTCTCCACCAAATTTCGTGGCTAGAACACATCTGATGCTACAAAAATTAACCTAGATTGATTAGACCTAGTGTTCGACCGCAACTTGGTCTGACCTTGGAAGGACACAAGTTCAGTAGCAAAACTTCTCAAGAGGGAAAGCGGGGTGAGTCAATGGAGGTTGTGTAGACTCAGAGGGATTCTAGCTTTAGAGGGAGACTACGAAGGATTATCAGCTGTTTTATGGAAGTTTGAATCTTCAAGTTCTGATAAGATTGAGGCAGGGACACTACTGAGGATAATGTGGTTCATTCTATAGGGTATGCTGCAGTGTTGAATGCCAGAGATTGGGCTAGGGTCGCTAATGATGATGAGATACTTCCAAGTGGTGGAAGTACCTCCGTTTCCAAGAGGGAATGTTGAAATGTGTAACTTGGGAGGTACTCCCACAACCCCTGGGGTACTGGGTTTGTGAGGAGTTGACCCATAAAAAGGAGTTTTCTGGTAATGTACCCAAGCAGTGGGCTTTGTACCCAAAGTGGTGGGCAAAGAACCCAAGTGGAAATTAATTGTTTATTCATTGGATGCATGAGGGGCACCCTTGAGGACTAAGGGGCACCTAGGGCTTCAATGCAGTTACGAAAAGTCAAATGATTTTTTTTCTCATATGATTAGTGGGGTTTTTATGTGTAGGCTCAAGTTGGCTTGGCCGACAAGACACAACCGTTGGTGAAAATGACACCACCTAAGACACTATAAGAAGAGATGAGATTGAGACCATTTGGCATCCATTCAAGCAAGCACAGTCTCATGTAATTTCTGACCAAGGAGAGTTCAAGTACCTCAGGGAGCTGCAGATCTCAAGTAAGGAAGAGCTGGGACATTTTCGTAGTGATTATATCTCTGTTTTGATGGATGAATCTGCCCAGGAGTGAGATGAGGTACCTCTGTGATTTTTGGCCCTTGTTGGAGGTCTTTACAGGTATGTATAGATGTCATTTACTGTGATTGGTTCGTGCACTAGTTAGGGCTATTTCTGTAGATACTCAGCCCATGATATTCTGTCCTGGAGTCTGTGATCAGTGCACTTAGTTTCTGTGTTGAAGGGAAGGGCCAAGACCCTGAAGAAGAAACTACTACGTTGGTATATCTCTGTGATTGGGGCTGCTGGTCTGTACACACATTTTGGTGTATGATCTGAACTTCAAAGAGGTTGAAACCTGACTCAAAGAGTGAACAGAAGTGCGTGTGTTTGGACAGAGGAGAGGGGTGATGTAATGTGAGGAAAGGTGGGCCAGCATGGAGCTGAATGAAGGAGAAAGAAGTGAAGGTGATGGTATAAGTCTGTCCAACAAGGAGTGCTTGGACAGCAGTTTGGTGGCAGCCCTAAGTACATTGAAGCAAGAGGTTATTCATTGTTGTGTGGGCTGTGCAAGAAGCACTAAGTTCAGTCATCTTATGGGGTGTTAAGGGAGGGCTGGTTTGTGTGCCCTAAAGAGTAATATCTTGGAGCAGTAAGAATCCAGTTAAGAGGCCTATTTACAGAAGCCCTAGGTTCAGTCTTCTTGGAGCAGCAAGGACTGATAGAGGGCAGACTGATTGAAGACCCTAAGAATAGTGATCTAAGGAGCAACTAGAGCACTGTTGGAGGGCAGACTTGTTGACTTATGTTCAGTGAGCTGGGAGAAGACAAGTTTACTGATAGAGGCAGTTTGATGAGCTGAAGATGCAAGCCATTCTGGAGCAGCAGAAGAACTTGTGAGCAGCAGTGGTGGAGGTATTGGAGCAGCAGTATCATCTGCAAGTATAGGTGGCAAAGGACCTGCCAGGTGTTCAAGGTACGTGGACTGAAAGGGCTGGTGTGAACGTTCCAACTTCCTACAGCAAGTCAAGTGTGTGTTGTTCAAGGGTAGATTGGTTGTCATTTGTTGTTGACATCAAGCTCTAGTTTTCTTTGTATCAGGGCTAATTGTAAGGGCCATGATCCCTCGTACGGGAGCCCTATGTTTGTTGTGTTAAAGTTGTAAGACAAGAAAGTTTTGGATTGACAAATTTATTGTGCTTCATTGATTCATTGCTTTACGTTTTCCGCTGTGCAAAGTGCTTGTGTTGTGGCATTTTAGTGTGTTTATGATTGTGTTTTAGACATAGACCTGGTTTTGAATTGCCAAGGAAAAAGCAACAGAGCAAATGTAGGGAGCATCTCTGGCCAGATGTCCATGTAAAACCATAGATCTTATCTGTGGAATTGCTATGATAACAATCACAAGTGAAAATAATCGTCTAGTTACCCATACATATCAGGGGGTAACAGTACACACATTATTATGAGACTTTCATTATTGGACGTTTTCAATGATATATGAAGAATTGATTGCATTTTAAAGAATCTGCGTGATAGAACTTTTGTACAGAGAAACTTCCCCAAATTTCGTCTTAATTTAAGTGCTGCAGTAATAAATGATACCGCAAACGTAGTTTCATGTTGGTTAAGCCCGCTTCAGTCCAATTTGTGGGGCATTTTCTGCTGAAGTGTTCTTTTATTAGTAAAACATGAACAGTTATTGATCAGCAGATTTTCTTTTGTTCATTGTATCAATTGAATTATTTCAGATGGTGTTATTTAGTAGGGTTTCTGTTATATATTCTCTCCAATAAGCTGCTTAAATTGCTTTTAAGCTCTCTTGCTTTCTGGAAAACATTTGTTGTGATTTCATGAAGGTTTTCTATCTTCAAGGATATGAACTTAGTATTATAAATTTACAGACCATACAAATATAATGAGGCATTGATTTTTGTGGTGTAGGAAATATTAGATGCTAGGTCCAACAAAACGTGGTTAGTAAAAAGTAAGTGAAATCTGCCAAGGAAATACTTTACAACTTAATCCTTTTTTGTAAACTTCCTTGGCTTATGGAATAGTTTAGTAATTCATTATTTTTCCTTCCTTGTAGTATAGATAGCCATACTTTCCTTCCTTGGTTCTTGTACTACAGAGATGTGAAGATAACTCTAATAATGCCCAAGGAATACCTGGAAATAGGTTAACAGAACTGGAGTGTACAACCGGTCATCAATAGACGATGAGAACGTTGTCAAGGCAGAGGAAATGTATCAATAACAGTGAACGGATTCTTATGATCTTAGATTTAACATGTCTTCTTTCTAATGTCTGTCTGTGGTTGCTTAAATCATTGGTCCTTTGCTTTGTGCAGTTGACATTCCTTTGGAGATTGGAAGCCTTGTGAACATCCAACGTTTGGTGAGATGAGGATGGTGATATTTGTTTACTGTGTGTGAAGCAGTAGTAGACTCTATGACATTTTCAGAGTCTGCATATGATGTGATTACTATAATGATATAATCTTAATTTGTAAAAGCTTAAAATAGATGAAACCTTGACTCATGTATAAATATCATTAACATTTACAGAGTGAAGTGTACTGATTCCTATTTTTTTTTGTGTTTGCCAGATTTTGTCTGAGAATCACCTAGAGCGGCTACCCATAACTTTGGGCAAGCTTCAGTCACTTAAGGTGCTCGCCATTGATGATAATCGACTTACAACCTTACCCGATGAATGTAGGTTCTGTCATCTGAGTCATGTTGCATAAAACTGATGAGATAATGCAGTTTTGTTGCATCCACCCTTTTGCTTTGCAGTGATTTCCCCCGCTTCTATGGTTTTGGTGTTCCTATGTAGGTTTATTTTCCTTTTGCCTGTTTTTAAGATTTTTCGGACCAGGATGGCTACTCCCTTGCTGGGTTTAACTTTAAGAATAACTTGTTAGCTTTTAGGCAGAAGACAGGTTTAGGTATTTGTTTTTATGTTAAAAGTGATTTGAATTGACACCACTAAATCCAAATTGGAACATAAGGACTTTATTTTCATCTGACATTTCTTCATGGTTTCCTGTGTTTTCAGTAGGATTACTTGTTCGGCTTGAGAGGTTATCTGTATCAGATAACTCGTTAAGATCTTTACCAGAGACAATAGGGAGCCTACGCAATGTAAGAATCATTGCCATGTTAAACAGAAATCTATAGTAGCTAAATGAATATATTTTATTGATTTGTATTTATATGAATGGGGAATTTTTCAATATTTCAATTCCCTTATCAATTCCTCTTTCCTGAATATTTCTAGATAGAACTGCACATCTCATTTGCTTTACTTTAGTTGTCATCTGCTTTAATAATATTATATTTGCTTGAGTATAGAAAAGAAGATGCTTGCAATTTTTGATCCTGTAGTGCATTAGATAGGTATTTACTATTTTCATGGTCCTTCCTTTTTCTATGAAAATTCAGAAATTTAGTTAGTTAATATTCAGACATTAAAGGGAAAACCTATTTCTTAAATGCTAATCCAACAGCCAATCCCTTGTGATTTCATGGTCAGTGTTCAAATATATGCTGGCAACAACTTACACAATTAACTTTGCTAATGAAAGCAACCATGTTGTTGGACACATAATAATTTGTGATTGTTGCCCTTGTAAGTAAAATTGTAAATTATTAGGAGAAATAGGAGAATAGGAAGATGAATGAACACTTGAAAAATGAAACCAAGAGTCATCTCGTTGTATAAATATCAATTCACATTAATAGAATATCAATAAGTGGAGTTATTTATCCTGATCTGACATGATATTATAACCAGCCTAACTCCGTTCTCGCTTAGAAATGTCTCCGGGCCTTTCTGCCCATCAAATTTGCCTCTCATTCTAGCCTATTGGGATTTGGATCTGCCATTCTGCTGTCGCACGCAGACCTACATCCTGCCCCTTCTGTGGTTGAACCATTCTATCTTTGGGGGCCGGGGCATTACCTGTCTCAAAATTTTCACATGTCTTCTGCACAGATTGTAAACAGACAGTCACACAGAGGAGTTACTCATGCTAGATACTCTGTCCTTTATAGCACTTAGGGTTCTAAGGTTTTCTGGTACCTTTCTTGGGTCCAAAGGGTTTGAGAGTTGATTTCCTTTTGATATTATCAATTTTGTCAAATTTTGCAGGGTTTTGACTGTCCAAAGTTCAAACTAGCTTTGAAATGTGAAGAAACTGTATCAAGATTGTGATATTTGTATATGGCTGTTCTGGAGATAAGAGTGCTCAGATTGAGTTCCCAGAACGTTGATAGCGAAGATATTTTTATCTGATGAACTCCATGGAAAGTAGAGCAAGATGGCCACAACTGAATGAAATTAATGAAGGGCACAAGCTTGCCCCACGATAGGAGATTATATATGACATGTTGCTGTCACTCAGTGCATGCATTTGTTTCTAGGTATTGTCATGGGCAGCAGATTCAAGGCAAACTTTGAATCATGGATGGATATTGAAACGAGGGGCATAGGAACCCGTTTGTTGTGCAAGTAGGTTGTTATGGCTAGGCTTGAACAGAAATTTAATATTATTCTGGGAATTCCTTTCTCATGCATATTGGAGTAAAATGTAATGTCCCCTTTTTCAGTTTCCTCTATAGTACAGCCAGGATGGATTTCTAGGGTATGTGATGGCCAAGCCACAGGAGCAGGATTACATCATTAGGGGTCTCGGAGGGGTGTTTTATGGGATCTGACAGCATTTGCTTGGCATATTTCATCATCAAAGTTGCACAACTTGCTTTGGGCTCTGTTGCATTCCGATAATTCCCGTAAAATGGGGTTATTATTCAACCTAAATTAATTATGCTTAAGGTGGCATTCCAGGAGAAATATTTGATGGAACCAATGTTATCAGAACTGGGCTGGTCATCGAACCAATAGACTCCCTAGACCGGGAACCGCTTAGAACCGGACCAGAACTAGTGAAAAAAACCGGACCAAAAAACCGGTCAACCAAAAACACATAAAATATTCACATTTTAAAGAAAACCACATATATTCATGTGCATCCATATGAATCTAGAACATTTATACACAAATAAGCAAAAGTTCTCATTTAAAGAACGTGTAAGGGTGCACATAACCAAAATAACACTGAGTGCAATCCATCTTTGAGCTGAAAATACATCAAAAAACAAGACCTAGATGGCCTCTAACATCCAAAAAAAATCATGCTACAACAAATACCCACATATCATCACAATCTTTGCCTATATCACCCTCTAAGCATTAAAATAAGATAAAAAATGCTTAGAATTGTTAGTTTTTGTAGCATCAGATGTTTTCTAGCCACAAAATTTGGTGGAGAGGCTAGAATACATGTATTCTTCAAAACTCAAATATCATTACAGGAAATTCCACCTAGAGACGACTTAATTAAAATAATTAATCAGTTTTTTAATGTTTCCTAAGTCTAAACTTAGGAATTAGGAAATATGATTAATTAAAGGGTATTAACTAAGTCATAATGTGAATGTTCTAGAAACTCACACAGATCAACAAGGAAATAATCTGGGCCATTGATTATGTTTTAATCTTGTCTGTTGGTGCTCAAACAAAAGATTACAAGAAGTCGTCGATGGGTTGATGGAGAACATACTAGTGCAGTTACTCAGTTGCTCAGGCAGATCGATTTTCTTAGTGGTTGAAGTTCAATAGAGGAGATATAGCTAGAGGGTGAGTTGCAGGGGAGAGAGAGAGAGGGTATCAATAGTGGTCTGGAAAGTGCAAGACAAATTTAGGAGGAGACAGTGTGAGGAGAGACACAGTCCACTAGATCACTGCACAAAGGGTGACACAGAGACAACAACGTATGGGCAGAGTGTCCGTCTCAAGGTCTGGGAGTCGCTGTGGAGAGTGAGAAATTTGCTTATAAATTTCTCTCAGTGTTTTTCCTCTGTTTTGCTGTTTGATTTCTTGTACTTGAATTACTGCTGAAGAATTAGTCAAGAAACCCTCATCTGCTGCATCGGTTTTCCCGCATTGGGTTTTTCCGGGGACAATTGTCCAAAAATAATTGTGTCAATATCTTTATGTGTGTGCTAGAATTTCTCTAATTTTCCAACATTTATTTTCTTTTGCATTATTTGTTATGTGAAGGCTGCAGAGTATATGTTTCAATATTTGCCGTAGGAAACTACAAATAATTTGTTTAATTAATTTAACAAATAGAAGAAATATTATCAGTTGCTGCAGTAGGATTCCAGGTTTCAAAATTTTCACAAGAATGTCAATTCAAGATTTTGTTTGAGTGATGGGTACATTTTAGTAGGATCATGATAGAGGAGTTCAACAATCAATGCCACTAACATCAAGGTACATAGAGGGATCAATGCTCTTGATTAAATGCTAGTTCAATACCTTCATACACGACAAAATCCAATGGAAACATTCTATCAATTATACATTCTATCAATCACCCCTATTGCTCCAAGGATGATTGATCCAAGTCTTCAAACTTCCCTCGAGCAACCCTCTTGCTCCTCCAAGACAACCTGCTCTTAGGGTCTTCAAGTCTGCGCAGTTAACGTCCTTCTAGCTGCCCCTAAATGATAGTACTTAGGGCTTGTACAATAAACTCTCTAAACAACCTCTCAACTGCTTACGAGTGATTGCTTCTGAGGGCACACAATAATCTTCCCTCTTATCAATGACTTCACTGAACTAGGGCACAGTGAACCAACCCTTAGAAAATGATAGGAATGCTTCTCTATCACTGAACTTAGGGCTTCCTTGGCAACCCACACACAACCCTTTAACTGCATGTAAGATGACTAAACTAGGGCTTCATCAAATCTACCAACACACGGTCCCATTCTTCACCAAAGAGGTTGATCATAAGCATCAACAAACAATCCATTAACTGTCTCTTGACAACTTCAAGAAATCAATTTTTAGGGCACACTTGGCAACCCGCACAGAAGTGATTTGATGCCCCAATTTACAATCACTAGGGCTGCTTTGACATGCTATCCAAAACCCTACCGGATAGACCTCACACTTCATCACTTAGCAACTTATCTCCTCATATGTCAACCTCTTTTGTAGCCCTTCCACAGACCTAAACATCTCGGCTTGCCTGTCACTCATACAAACCTATGACCTAGCATATTAGGCCTGTGGTAGCCTTGAACATGGCCTAACATACCCCTTTTTGTTGAAATTTGATGACTAAAACAAAAGCTTCCTGCAATCCGAATCTGATTTTAATTTCACCTTATCACTCCCATTCAGTTAAATGCCCTTTCCCATAAACATACATTCAACATATAGAATTCTGGAAATGAAATTTTCAGATTCAAACACATGGGACTGTCAAGATATGCTGAAAATAAATATGGACATAACCAGACCAGCGACACACATAAAAATACACAGATTATTGGTCAACTTAGACCTAGGCAAAACCCCTTCAATCTTCTCCGGGAAAAACCTATTAGAGAGCTCTTCAAATTTATTTATCTTTCAAGTTCAGGATAAATACATTTGTATACAAAACAAAACAACAAAATACAACTTATCTCTTCAACCCAAAACTCCTTGAAAACCATGCCCACTTTGCCTTGATTTCCGTGCCCACTTGAAGCTAAAAATATGTATTGTACAAATATGACTGTACGGATTGTACTGTATAGACTATACAGATTTCCATACCGTTGTACGAACTGTACATATTTTTTTCAAAAACTTCTCTTGAATGACGTGCAACTCACAACATTCAATGTTGTTCATACTGTACCTTCTGTTGTCTTCTATGCCTTGTTTTCCATGCCCAACTTTGCCCAGAAATCACTCCTTCAAGTTGCTGCAACAAATTTCTCCTTCAGAACTTTTCTCCAGCGCTCAACCTCCTTTCTCCAATCTGCTCATGAAGAATGAATGCAGTCTCTCTTTTCTTTTCCCCTTTTGTTTCCCTAAATGACTTTTGGGAAACCCTAAGATCTAATGGCTTAGATTCATTTAGATCAAGGGATGAGAATAAATGTGCATTTAATTCTCACTTTCTATTTTTGAACTCACCCATTAAATAAATTACCCACATTGTACTTTGTGTCTAAAGTCACTTTTCACTTGATAATTTAACATTGGCTTTACCACTTATAAAGTCACTTTCACTTTATAAAGTCACTTAGGAAAATAATTATTTTGGACACTTTTCCCTAGGTAGAGACTAACCCATGGGAAACCACTTGTCCAAGGTACATTAAAAATCAACAGTCCCTCTTATTGAGGAAAGTGTTTCTCACCACACCCATTTTGTCCCTGAAATGGACATGCTTGCCTCTTGGCAAGGACTTTGTGAGAACATCGACCACCTGCTCATCTGTTAATATATACTCTAGCTTCACTGCCCCTTTCTGATCATAGTCTCTGATGAAATGATATCTGATGTCAATGTGTTTTGACTTGTCATGAAACACTGTATTCTTCGTGAGTTTAATGCAACTCTGGTTATTATAGTGAATAACCGTCGGTCTCAACTCCTGATCAAATAGGCCATACAAAAACTTGCGAAGCTAAATAGCCTCACAACTAGCCTGACTAGCAGACGTATACTCAGCCTCAGAAGAGCTCAAAGCAACTGACTTATGCTTTTGACTGAACCACGACACAACCGCTGAACCCAATCCGAAGCAACACCCTGAAGTGCTTTTCCTGTCAGAAGCACAACCTGCCCAATCTGAATTTGTGTAACCTACCAACCTCACTCCATCTCCCCACCTATTGTCTAGACCATAATCAATAATCCCCTGCATGTAGCAAAGAATGTGCTTTGCAGCTACCTAATGTACCCTCCTGGGCTCAACCATGAACTGGCTAAGTGTGTTCACTACAAAGCATATATCTGGCCTAGTGTTGACCAGATACATCAAAGACCCAATAAGCTACCTATCTAATGTGGGATCCACCAAATTAGAATCTGAAGCATGAATCTTCTTCCAGTTGGTGATCATAGGTGTAGACATGGGTCTACAGTCTGCCATGTGAAGTCTGCTCAACACATCCACAACATACTGCCCCTGCCCCAAAAAGATATGCCTCTCCTCCTGCCACACCTCAAGCTCCAAAAAGTAATGCATCAACTCAATGTCCTTCATCTCAAACTCCATAGCTAGATCCTCCTTGCAACCACTAATCAGTCTCTCTGCCTTAGTAATGAACAAGTCATCAACATACAACACAAGAATGAGCGGATCATCCCTACAACAATGTAGTATAGGTTCGGATCTGCATCACTCTTCGTGAAACCCATCTGTTGCATGTAAGTATCAATCATCGAATACCAAGCTCTTGGAACTTGCTTAAGTCCGTAGAGTGCTCGCCTCAATCGACATACATGGGTCTCCCGACCAAGTACCTCAAAGCCCTGTGGCTGCTCAACATACGCCTCCTCCTCTATAACTCCATTCAAAAATGCGGTCTTCACATCCATCTAATGGATTTGCCAACCCATTTCTGCAGCAATAGAAATAAGGGACCGGATAGAAGTGTACCGAGCTATGGGAACGAAGGTCTCATCATAGTCAACTCCCTCTATCTATGAGAGTCCTCTAGCCACAAACCTCGCCTTGAAATTCTCAATGCTACCATCCGCAGCATGCTTGATCTTGTAGAGCCACTTGGAAGTCACAACTGACTTGCACTCAAGCCTAGGCACCACTTCCCAGACATTGTTCTTAATGATAGAGGCATACTCCTCCACCATAGCCTCTCTCCATGCCTCCTGGCTGCAGCCTCCTCATAGCTAGTAGGCTCACAGTCAACAATGCTGGTAGCCTTGGCTTCATAACTGCAGAACCGCTCAGGTGGCACACTCCCTGTTCACCCTCTTCAGAGGACCAATGGACTTTGCTTCCTTCAAGGTGTCTTTGAAGCCACTTGGGCCTCCTCTTCCCTGAAGAAGCTTCCCCATAGGGAACCTCATCCTTTGCCCCCTAGTCTGGTGAACTTGAAGGTTTGGCAATTGACCCTGGTGTGCTTGTACCAACACCTGTCCTCGAAGAACTTGTACTGGCACCTGTACCTGTGTCAGCTGAAGTGCCATGTGAACGCTGTACCAGTGGACTCCCTAAAGAAGTGCTCGGTGAACTCGCCACTGGTGCCCCAAATGTCACTGACACTGAAGTACCTCTTGTACTAGTCGATCCATAACCCTGAGGTCTTGCTCCTTGTACCTGACCTCCCTGCTGAGGAGAAGTCTATGACTCTCTCCCATCATACTCCCATGATCTCCGATAGGCCCTCTCCTCCTCAAACATCACATCCCTCCTAATGACCACTCTCCGTTTAGAAGGAATGAAGATTCGATAGGCTTTCGTAGTCTCATTGTAACCCATAAAGATACCCTTCTCTGCCATGGATTCCAGCTTTGCCCTCTGCTCCTTGGGGATATAAGAATATGTGAGACATTGAAAGCTACAAAGATGTGCCACATGAGGCTTCTCTCCAGTGAAAGCCTCCTTCGAAGTCATATTCCCTAATACTCTGTGAGGACTCCTGTTCTGAAGATAAACAATAGTATTGTGGGCCTTAGCCCACAAAAACAAAGGCAACCCTGGATCATGAATCATCGCTCTAGCAGCCCCAACAATAGCTCTGTTCTTCCTTTCAGACATCCCATTGGGTTGTAAGGAACTGTGAACTCTCTCCTAATGCCCTCCTATGCACAAAAGTCAGAAATCCCACTATCGGTGTACTCAACACCATTGTCTGACCTCAAAACCCGAATCTTCCTACTTGTCTGCTTTTCCACAAGTGCTTTGAAATCTTTAAAGCGATTGAAGACCTCACCCTTGGTCTTCAAGAAATATATCCAAGTCCTCCTAGAGTAGTCATCAATGAATATAACATAATACTTATAACCACCCAGAGACACATGAGACATATGACCACTAACATCAGTATGAATCAAGTCTAGTATACCTGTAGATCTGTTGCCGCTCGCTGGGAATGGTAACTTGGTGTACTTGCCCAAAGCACGCCCTCTGCAGACCTCATAATGCTCGACACTAAAATGAGGAACTCCAGTAGTGATCTCCCTTAGTACTCTCAAAGCTCCATGATGCATATGCGCCATCCTCCGGTGCCATAACTCGCACAAGTCTCTACTGCTGGTGGTACTAGTGTGAGTGCTACCAGTTGTGCTACTCACCAATGCTCATGCCAACTGAAAACTGAATCTGTATAGTTTCCCAGAGCGGATTCCAATCACTTTGGCCAAAGTGATGGAAGCTCCCCTGGGATGCATCAATACCTTCCCTCCTGAGAAAGTGACGTCAAACCCCTTCTCCTCCATAGAAGACATTGAAATCAAGTTCTTCTTCATCCCCAGAACATACAAAACATCCATGACCTTCATAGGAGGCAAAGACTCCCTCTCAAAGGTCATAGTCCCCACACCAACAACTCTCACAGTGCGGTCATCTCCTAGTACAATCTCAATATCAAGTGCCCTCTTTGCAAGCTCTAAAAAGAACTCCCCTGCACCTGTCATGTGGCGGGAAGCCCCGCTGTCTATGTACCACACATCGAATGATGTACTCCTACTAGATGTAGAAGTAATAAATGCAAAGTCCTAGTCAAATTGTGAAGCAAATTGCTCCACATCTGTTGAAGCTGTTGTACCCTTCTTCCCCTTGTTTTTCCTCTCAGGACACGTAGCAACATAGTGTCCCATCTTCTGACATGCCCAACATTTGACTTTGGACAAATCCGTATCTTTCTTCTTCTTCTTCTCCTTTCCCTTAGCCCCATCTAATGAGGCCCCTTTCTTGGCTTTCCCTTTGTTCTTCCCCCTGGCTATCAAGGCTACATCCTCCTCATTTGCTATTTTCACCCCACCACTGCCAGTCTTCCGTATCTCATACTGCACACAATCATCCCAGAATCTGTCCCAATTGGGAAGATTCTCCCTAGAGGCAACAACATCTCCAAAGACCTCCCAAGACTTAGAAAGTCCCGCTACAACTATCCTGACTAACTCTGTGGGTGCAACTGCCTCACCAATAGCAGTCAAATCATCACGTACCTATTTGACCCTGCCAAGATAATGAATTGCACTTTAATCTTTTGTCATCCTAATGTTCTTCAATTGTTCTTTGAGTACCATCTTCCTGCTCTCATTGGTATTCTGTACTTTGAGAGTGAGTGGTTAGAGCTGTCCACATCTAATATGCATGTGTTTCCTCTCACCTGAGGAACCACATGATCTGTCATACTGTCCATCAAAATCCTTTTTTCCTTTGCATTATTTTTTGTGAATTTAGCAAGTTCATTTGTAGCAGGAGGTACAACCACCTGCCGCACTATGTCCCAAACTGCTGCCTCCTCAAACACTCTCTGAATTCTATCTTTCCAAGCAACATAGTCGGATATCCCATCCAGTCTGTCCTCTATCGTTAAGAACATGGCCATCATTGCTGTCCAAAATTTACAAAACCAAGAAATGGAGAAATGAACTTTCCAGCACACCTTGCTGTCCCAAAAGTTCAGTCTGTGTGAAATTTCACCTTGTGGTCCCAAAATATCAATTTGTTGTCCAAAAATTCAGTTCGTTGTCCAAACCACTGTATGTTGTCCCAAATCACTGTTTACTGTTCAAATTGCAATTTTCAGCCTATAGCTCCGATACCATGTTAAAATTTGATGACTAGAAAAAAAGTTTCCTGCAATCCCAACTCGGTTTTAATTTTACCTTATCATTCCCATTCAGTTAAATGCCCTTTCCTATATACATACATTCAACATATAGAATTCTGGAAATGAAATTTTCAAATTAAAACACATGGGACTGTCAAGACATGTTGAAAATAAATATGGACATAACCAGACCAGCAATGCACATAAAAATACACACAAAATTTTTGGTGAACTTAGACCCAGGCAAAACCCCTTCAATCTTCTTCGGGAAAAACCTGTTAGACAGCTCTTCAAATTTATTTATCTTTCAAGTTCAGGAAAAATACATTTGCACACAAAACAAAACAACAAAATACAACTTATTTCTTCAGCCCAAAACTCCTTGAAAACCGTGCCCACTTTGCCTCGATTTCTGTGCCTACTTGAAGCTAAAATATGTACTGTACGGATACGACTATACAGAGTGTATTGTATGGACTCTATACAGACTGTATGGATTTCCGTACCGCTGTATGGCCTGTACGGATTTTTTTTCAAAAACTTCTCTCGAATGGCATGCAGCTCACATCATTCAATGTTGTTCGTACTGTACCTTATGTTGTCTTCTATGCCTTCATTTCCATGCCCAACTTTGCCTAGAAATTCCTTCAACTTGCTGCAACAAATTTCTTCTTCAGAACTTTTCTCCATCTCTCAGCCTCCTTTCTCCAATCTGCTCATCAAGAATGAATGCAGTCTCTCTTTTCTTTTCCCCCTTTTGTTTCCCTAAATGACTTTTGGGTAACCCTAAGATCTAATGGCTTAGATTCATTTAAATCAAGGGATGAAAATAAATGTGCATTTAATTCTCATTTTCTATTTTTAACTCACTCATTAAATAAAGTACCTACATTGTACTTTATGTCTAAAGTCACTTTCCCTTTATAAAGTCACACTTAGGAAAATAATTATTTTGGACACTTTTCCCTAGGTAGAGACTAACCCATGGGAAACCACTTGTCCAAGGTACATTAAAAATCAACACATCAAGTAGTATAAAACTAAAAAATGTCATGAAATTGAGCTCTGAATGAATGGGCAAGAGTGCTTATATTGGATGTAAACTGAAAGACCGGACTGCTGAATGAGTGGCTCAGGTACGAGTTGCCCATATGTGATCACAATCTCCTCATACCATATGTGGGAGAAACAGATGGGATTTTAAGTTTTAACAAATAGTTGGGAAAATGGAAACTGTAGTGTGACAGAAATTGATCCCCACTTCAATATGAAGTAATTGATGCAGTGAATAATTGTTTGGCCCTCATAAAATTGATTATTTATGATGAAAAGATCCCCCCCTCTCAATCCTTAACAACACAAAGAGAAATAACTCAAAATAAATTAGAAATTGTCACTAAAACGGGAGGTTCAGCATGCCTGGTGTTTTCTTTTTATCGGAAAATCATGATTTTTGAGGAACGTTCATGATTTTCCGATTTTTTTCCCTGACAACCAACTTTTGCATGGCAATTTTTTCTTTTGGCCTTCAACTTTAGATTTTTCTGAAGTTTCAGTAATGTTTTCGACTATGGTTTAAATTTACAGATATGAGGAGATTGCAGTATCATTACATGCCAGAATAATGTTAGCAGGTTTATATCTCTAGAGCGATGGGCATTGGTAACAGGTTGTGTATTGGTATCAGTGACCAACTTGTAATAAAATGGAAACTATGAACTTTGGCATGAAGTTTTTCCATGAGAAAAAATTCTTTTCGTAATACAGTTTGACCTTTCGGCTCTAGGAAACTAAGCACTTGGATTTATTTTCTATAGATTTGAGCAACCTTTTGAGACATCACTTTTCCTTTTCCCCCAAAGTCTCGTTGTAATGTGGTGTCTATTTGGTGATCTATGTTATTTTGTTTTGCCACAGAATAAGAGTCCTTTTATCTTGTGCCAAACTTGATTTTGTCTAAAATGTTGGAGTTGATGTCCTTGACTCTCGTGGTTGAACATCTTTTGCAAACTTAGAATCTAGAGAATATTTTAATATCAAAGTTCTGTTTTGTCTGATGCAGCTGGTGCAGCTTAATGTGTCCAACAACCATTTAACGTTCCTCCCAGAGTCCATTGGAAGCTGCTTCTCATTGGAAGAGCTGCTGGCAAATGGTGCTTTGTAATCCCTTAACTTCAGTTGCTTCTCTCAAATTTTTTTCTATACTATGATTTGGCTTCAGTGCAGTTCTTGCAAATAGAGTAAAGAAAATTGCATTGTTCATTTGGTTACCTGTAAGTTAAGTTCATTTATCTTTTCAGATGTGCCATGTTCTTTCTTTCCTGGTGCAGTAGACATCTTTTAGTTTCTTTTGGTGCATTAGTTATATCTGATTTCCCATCAGAGCTTTTTTAGACCAATATTCTGGAGAGATACTTGATCAAAAGAGATTGTGCATAGATGAAACTTGATAAACTTGTGGACTCAATAGTTCAATCTCAATATCCAGGACGCTTTGGCTTCAGTGCAGTTCTTGAAAATAGAGTAAAGAAAATTGCATTGTTCATTTGGTTACCTGTAAGTTAGGTTCTTTTATCTTTTCAGATCTACCATGTTCTTTCTTTTCTGGTGCAGTAGACATTTTTTTAGTTTCTTATGCTGCATTAGTTATAACTAATTTCCCATCAGAGTTTATTTAGACCAATATTCCAGTGAGATATTTGATTCACAGTGCTTTTGGATTTAAATTTTGAATAGTTCAATCTCGATAGGCAGGATTCTTATCTCTTATGCTAGTAAAAATGTTTGACTTCCTCTGAAAATCCGTTTGTGTAGAATAATTTTTACACAAACAGATTTTCCGAGGAAGTAAAACATTTTTGCTAGTGTTACACCATAGCTTTGAGCTTTTGTGAAAATCTCACAAAAATGTCCTTTATTGTGAAAGGTTTTAAACAGATAATTTCTAAAGGTAGGCAATATACTTGTTAACAATGGAAACTTCCCATGTGTTACCTGCCAAATCTGCACTTCAAGTGCTAAATCCATAAAATACAAGTGCTGCCCATGGATAACTCAGAGGGGCTTTGCACTGTTGCCATAATAGCTCTCAAGGTTATTTCCATAAGATAGGTCTATGAAATGAAGGCTCAAGTATAGATAGAGAATTAGACTTTTATGACCCCAAGGGGGTCTTGTTACCCACCATTTTGTTTGTGATATCCCTAGGAGATTTTTTTTTTCTCCAAGATGGTCCTCACGCAGTAGCTAGCAACCCCTAGCAGCCACCAACTAGCTCATTGTGCCATTTCTCCACCCCTTGAGCCAGCCATGTGGTCCCTTACCCATCTTCCATGATCGTATGTTTGAAGGTGGGCCTCCCAAACCTAAAGTTAGGCCTTGTTATTTGGTAATTGAGTATTGTAGTTCGCTTATCATGGACACTTTTGGGCATGGATTAATGGGGGGATTCGGCGGAAATAATGGGCTAAGTCTGTGCTCTTGTCCCCTAGACCCCTTTTGGACATTAACCTTGAATTCTAGTCCCGTGGGATCTCTTTTATTGACCATTTGGCTTTAGGGATGGTATTTCATGGGAAACCTTGATTTTGGTTGTGTGGTCCCACTCCCTCATCCACATATATTACTCTCTTCCCACTCATTATAACCCCATTCATTATGAAGTGAAAACTTCTTTGATACACAAATATATATATATATATATATAATTGATCGATGATGATTGTTTACAGTGGGGGTCCCTGGCTTATATACCGCCATCGGCACCCTTTGGGGAAAGGGCATGATTTTATGATCGTGCCCTTTCATGTAATTAACCTAAAATTAAATAATAAACCTAAAATTTAAATAATAAATAATTTTTACATAACATTGTCTTCCTCTCAAAAGAATGCTTTGTCCTCAAAGCATACGTAACGATGGATGTTGTTGACAAAATGATTCATTCTCCCAGTAAGCGTCTTCTTCGGGTAAGTCCTTCCACTTGATAAGATATTCCTTGATTGTACGATGTCGAAGCTTTCTTTCTCTAGTAGATAAAATACCTTCTGGTTCTAGAATGACCCTTCCCTCATCATCTAGAGATGGAAGCGTTGTTTGCGTTGATTGATTGTTGCCTAGTGCCCTTTTAAGGCAGGATACATGGAAGACGTTGTGAACACGACTTGTCTCTGGAAGGCTTAAACCATACGCAACTTGGCTAATTTTTTTGTTGATCTGATAAGGTCCATAGAACTTTGGTGCCAATTTGTTTTTTCCTTTCTGTTTTAAGGATAATTGTTTGTATGGTTGGAGCTTGACAAACACCCATTCTCCGACTTCAAATTCTCTTTCGGTTCTGTTTCGGTCTGCTTCTTGCTTCATACGATTCCTTGCATTATTCAAGTTTTCTTTTAATATTTGGACGATTTTTTGGGTTTCTTTTAGTTGATCTTTAACAGCAGGTAGATTTGTCTAGACAACAGCTAGATCCTTCCATTTTGGGGGTTCAAACCCATATAAAGCTTGAAATGGCATCATTTTTGCTGACGTATGATAAGTAGAATTATACCACCACTCAACGAGATGTAACCATTGAGCCCACTTATTTTGTTTTTCTATAGTATAGCAACGTAGGTAGGCCTCCAAACATTTATTGACAACCTCTGTTTGGCCATCTGTTTGAGGGTGATAAGCGGAACTCAGATTTAGGTAGGTTCCTATGTGGTTGAACAACTCCTTCCAGAGATTACCCTTGAATTTGGCATCTCTATCACTCACAATGACTTTCGAAAAACCATGTAACTTATATATATTTTTGCAAAATATTTCAGCGATTTCTTTTGTTGAGTATGATTTCTTTATTGCCATAAAGTGAGCATATTTGGTGAGTCTGTCGACTACTACTAAAATCTTGTCCTTGTCTTCAGATACTGGTAATCCTTCGATAAAGTCCATCGAAATTTCTTCCCATTTCTGATTTGGAATGTTTAAAGGGTGAAGTAATCTCGGTGTTGTAATATTTTCACTTTTATTCCTTTGACATGTGTCACATTCTGCTACATACTTCTGAATATCGCGATTTATTCCCTTCCAAAAGAAAGATTGACGTGCATTGTAATACGTCTTAAAGAATCCTACATGTCCAGCTGACGGTGAGTCATGTGACTCCTTGAGTATCTTAAATTTAAACTTGGAATTTGTATTTAGATAGATTCTTCCCTTATACCATAGGATATCATTCTTTCACTCAAATTTTGAGTTGTTGGGAAAGTTATTGATTATTGCCGTTATTTCTGGATCCTTGGCATACTCACTTCGAATTTCGTTAAGCCATTCAGGAACAACAACCGAAATTGCAAGCAATGTTGGTTCTTCATCTTTCTTGGATAGGGCATCTGCTACTACATTGTCTTTTCCTCTTTTATGTAGTATTTCCAAGTCAAAAGCGACAATTTTTTCAATCCATTTTTGTTGTTCTTCGGAAAGTGTTTTTGGTTGAAGGAGGTGCTGGAGACTGTTGTGGTCTGTTCGAATGGAAAACTTACTTTCCAAAAGATATTGCCTCCACTTAGCTAGTGCCTGCATAATAGCAAGCATCTCTTTGTTGTATGTGGATTTGAGGTGTTCTCTTTTGTTGAGCTTTCTACTTTCAAAAGCTATTGGATGCCCTTGTTGCATTAATACTGCACCTATATCGAATCCGGAATCATCACACTCAATGATAAATGGTTTAGAAAAATTTGGTGTTGCTAATACGGGCGCATTAGACATAATTTCCTTTAATTTTTCAAAACACCTTCCTGCTTCCTCATCCCATAGAAACGATTTCTTCTTTAAAAGATTTGTCAAAGGTGCAGTTATATGTGCATAGTTTTTAATAAACTTTCGGTAATATCTAGTCAAACCTAAGAACCCTCTTAGCTTGGATATATTGACAGATTTGGTCCATTCTTTTATAGCTTTGATTTTATTAGGGTCCACCTTTACGCCTTCATGGGATATAATGTGTCCAAGGTATTCTACTTCTTCTTTTCCGAAGGTGCATTTGGATTTTTTTGCATAAAATTGATGTTCTTTTAGTAGTGTAAGAACTTTGTCCAGATGTTGCAAGTGCTCTTTCCAAGTTTTACTGTAAATTAGAATATCGTCAAAGAATACTAATACAAACTTCCTAAGATGTGGACGAAATAATTCATTCATAGTTGCTTGAAACGTTGCCAGTGCATCACCATCTTTTCTCCCACTTGAGTCCACATTCTTCCACTAGGTCCACATAGGGCTAGCTCTTCCATTCCCCTTGCCCACACCTTGGGTTGGGCTTGAGCCTTTGGAATGATGCCCTGGAGGTTGATGCAGCTAAAAAAAGTAAAAGCATAATTGGCCACTCTCAATAGGAAATGTACCACAAAATGCAAAAGATGATAGGGACAAACACATTTAGCACATGGGCAAAAGCCAATACATGAGCTCTACCCTATCATCATGGCCATCAACCTAGTTTCTACAGGTTCTATGAGCCTCCTTTATCATATAGGAACCCATGATTGTCCCAACCCCTAGTGGGCAATGAACCACCCTACCTTAACAGGGGGTATCCACTGCTATATCTCACACATGATACTCTTACCCCTTGAGCCCTGAGCAGTTAATTAAAAAAAATCATAAAAGAGAAAAAGCATATAAAGAAGGTTGGATAAATCAATGTCAGGGAATCTTATGTACCACGATTGCTCCCTCCTATACATTATATACCCAAGTGTGGGCTTCTCTTTTAGTAGCCACCTTTGTACCCCAGTGTGTGGCGAAGGGTTGCCCCTTTTCATTCCCTACTCCATCTATCTCTTTATCACATGCCACCACTTTTTAAACGATGTACCTTCGACATATTATCCCCTTTAGAAGTAGAAACCACCTAATGGGATACTTGGTTAACCCCATTTGGAACTTGGAGACATTAGCACTTGCCAAAGCCCATTATGGAAGAGCAGGCCATTATGGAGTCCCCACTTGTGGTCCATGGTTTGTATGCTCTTTTACTCGATTTCCTTGATGAATTGTTATACTGGAAGGCTAGGGGATGCAAGGTTGCAGGTGGTCACTATCTTGTGTTTGGTCTCCCTATGCAGGGTCCTAACCCTTCAGAGGGCTACATTGGCACATGTAGGGTGTGTGTTGAGATCCATGGGCCTCCACAACAGTAGAAAACACTCCATGGATCCCTAGAGATGTTTAGATATTGCTCGAGATTCGCTTGTTGGACAAGGAATATGCACCTGGTTCACCTTTGCCCAGCTTGCCCCATAGTTATACCATGCACTTGGCAGATGACCCAGGACTTGTATGTTGATGTGGCATCATTTACACCATCATTTGAGCCCTTACAGATGGTCTATAGACATCTTCAACTTACTTGGAGACCCATGAGGTCACTTGTGTGCCCTCACAGCCCTTGGGAGCACCACAAGTTTATTATGTGGAGAACTAGGGGCCAACACCTTGTCCATTACTTTTGGAAGTCCAACTCATCAGTTTGGCACTTACGAACTTCATTAGGCCTATTAGAGAGCCCGCCCAACTACATGCATCATTGATCATTTAACCTCTTGGGAGGCTTATTATTTTATTTATGAGCAAGCTTGGTGGGCTTGTCCCCAATACATAGTTCTTTGCAGAGCTTCGTCTTTGGCAAGGAGACTTCAATCTCCTAAACTAGCTCACACGAGAGAGAGAGAGAGAGAGAGAGAGAGAGAGAGACCAAAACTTCGATTTTGTCCTTCCCTTCTTGAAAAACTCACACTCCTTTTAGCCTCCTCCTTCACCTTCGCACTTTTCCCAACTTCCAGCTTCCAGCTTCAGATATCGAACTTTGTGAGAGAGAATGAGATACTCCAAAAGAAGTCGAATTGCCTTGTGTATATAGCCTTCCAATGAGGTCGAATTGCTTTCCTTGAGGCCAACTTGGTGTGGAGGTTACATAATTCATTTTTGACTCAAAAATAATTCTTTTTACATCATTCGAAAGCCCAAGAAGGGTCTCATAAAATGTACAATGACTCTTTATTAATCCTAGGAGTCGACCCTAGGGACTTTGACTAATAAAATGATAGCCCAAGCATGAAACCCATGCTTTAATAAGTCATTGTAACCATAATAAAAATTCGTTTGACCAATACATTTTATGAAGACCGAACCTAGTTACATTTTTCAACACTCCCTCTTAACTAGGGAGGTATTCATACGAAAGATCTCAAACTATATGAAATATGAAGAGTTTAAGCACCGCAATGCCATGGACTAGACTCCCGACAAGGACAATTTATCCAAGGTCTCTCAACAATTAAGGCACCACAATGCCACAGACTAGATTCCTGACTAGGACAATCTATCCAAGTGGGACTAAGATGGACTAAAGCTTTCAGCCTCTCTAGGTACCATCAGGATTACTTACTAACCATCAACCCAGGGATCTAGGTGCGTATCCGAGGTCAGAGCTCTACGACCAATGCCACCCTCCCTACTTAAGGAACTAGACATCAACACATAATGCCGACCAAATGACCTCCCAGGGAATGTCTCACACACAAAGCCTCAACTTCCCAATTATTCTAATTAGTAACAAATCCTTCCCGATCAGTAACTCAGCAACAAATCTCTCCCAATCAAACTGATCGAAAACTCTAAGCATATAGAACATGCTTTCAAACCTTCAAGATATTTATCTGTACAAACACAACCCCAATAGTAACAAACTTTCAAATGTACATAAATAGATACAAACCTCCGGGTTCTTCCAGACAACTTGATGTTGCTTCTCAACTTTTCACAGTAGGACTTAGAGCTTTCCCAATGAATCTTGATAGAAGATTCCTCAACGATGTAGCTTCCTCTCCTACTTCTCATGCAACAACATATTCTACAAATAGATCCGATTCTTCTGTTGATTTTTGGTATGTTCTATGCTTAAGAGAAATTTACTTCAATTTCTTAATTAGCCCAATATCAATTTTCAGTTTAGCAATCACATCAGCATGATAGTAAAATGCAGATAAAACATAAACATAAACTGTATAAGACAGGCCAAGGCAAGAGGACACAAGATGTAGCACCAGCCAGGGACAAACCCCCATGTGGGGAAACCCTTGATCAATTCTTCTTATATTCTTCAATAGTTCAGCAAAGAGAGAGAGATAGTACAAATATGCAAATCTGATATTTTATGACAACAACAACAAAACCTAACCAGCGAAGTCAATGCTGGTCAAACAGGTTAGATTTGACCTCCAAATCAACTCGATCAAAGCCCAGTCAACTTGGCCTCCAACAACAAGATGAAATAGCCCAAAACAGTCCGAAAAATCAACCAAACGTTGGTCAACAAAAGTCAACTTGTAGCCAGCAACTAGGGCAGTCAATGCTAGTCAAACTAGAGGTCAGATCACCTAAGTTTGCGTGCCCAAATCTGCGGCTTGCCAAGGAGAAGCAACCTCACCCAAAGCGCAGTCAAAGAGAGGGCAATGCTAGTCAACACAACTCACGACTCCTAGTTGTTCTCGGAAAGTCAAGAATTTGACCTTTCCCAGGGGCTTTGTCAAAATGTCGGCGACTTGCTCATTAGTTCCAATGTGATGGAGCCTTATTGCTCCTCATTGTACCATATCCCAGGTAAAGTGGTACTTAATATCGATGTGCTTGGAGCAATCATGAAATACGGGATTCATCGGATCCCACTCTGGTTGTGTTAAAATTGGCAACTAGGGCCAAACTCCATGTGAGTCATCTTATTTATGGTAGTTGATATTTTTTTTGGATCCCTCTCATCGAGAGTTGTAGGATTGATCTAAAGATCATCTGATTCCGATAAGTATTCATGAAGATATGAATTTATTTGTGTTATGGGACAATTCGTCAAGGTCGACGAACAACCAAATAACCCCCACGAGTGCTCAACGTTTTAGTATAAAAGGAGGTGACTTGAGAGTCATTTTTACACACTTCACTCTTGATTTCTCTCCACTCGCTTTGGGTTTTGGTGGAAGAGAAATCTAGGAGGATGAAGCCCTAGACACAGGGGGAAAGGAGGCTAAACAAGCTGCCCTAGCCACAGTCCTAAAGAGGAAGGTATAGCACAATCCAAGGGAGGAGACCCCTGCTTCTATACGCTACCCAACTTCCCCTCTACGCTCCCTAAAGGAGAGATATAGCATGGTGAAGAAGGCCTATTCACGCTGCCCAAATACACAGATCTATCCTACCCTAGCCGCAATAAGGAAGACAGGCCAGTGAGGGTTTGAAGGGACGTTTGGAGGCCAACTTCAGGTGATCGAGTGCTGGAAGGAGGGCCGAAGTATCTTGCTAGAGGGCCACAATAATTAGGGATTGTTTTGGGCTAGAAAACACATGGATATTCTCTTGTAATAGGCCGAGTAAGGGACCTTCCTGTTGTGATTAGGCTGCAGGCCTGTAGGTACTGTTTTGAGGGTCATACATCCTTATACAAGGAGTTGTAGGTGCCTCCTCAAACAGTGAGATCACTTAACTTGGAGAGGAGAGGAGGCTGCATAATTTAAGGTGTGTTTTGGGCATGATTGTTGGGTTGCTGTAGGTTACCGTGGGAGCCCTAACCAGTGACCAAAACACTGCCCATGAATAGAAATGCAGAAGTATGTCTTCTTCTCCATTAGTGACTTGTATTGGGTCATTGCTTTGACTTGTTTTGGATCAGTTTGATAGAAGAGGTCTCTTCAGATATCTTGATGAGAAGAAGCTCTTATAACACACAAATCAACATTGTACATGTTGATGACAGCCTTGTGTGTATCCTAATATTGTGGCAGCATGACTAAAGCAGTGTGGCAGCATGACAGAAGTAATGGTGCAGCATGGTGTTGATTGGTGCAACACTGGTACATTGTGCAACACTGGTACACGGTGCAACAATGGCACATGGGACAACAATGGTACATGGTGCAGCAATGGTACATGGGACAACAATGGTACATGATGCAGTACAGTGATAGGTATAGTCATGATTAGTGAAGCATGATGAGATGCAGCATAGTAATGATGTGTGAAACATGGTGCAGCATGATGACGAGGAGCAACTCAATGATAGGTGCAGCATGGTGATGGAGTCACCTTGGAGAATCATTTGAAGCAACATGTCTTCAACTGAGTTCATCTACTTCATGTATCATCTTCTTAGAGATGATCTATGCTCTTATTAAGATAAGTAAAAGTGTTGACCTGTGTTGTATATGTACTATCTCTTTTTCTCTCTGCTGAACTATTGAAGAACATTTAAGAAGAATTGATCAAGGGTTTCCCCACATTGGGGTTTGTCCTTGGCTAGCGCCACATCTTGTGTTCGCTTGTCTTGGCTTGTCTTCTGCGATTTATGCTTATGTTCTATCTGCAATTTACTATTATGCCGATGTGATTGCTAATCTGGAAAAGATATTGAGCTAATTGTGAAAATTGAAATAAATTGCTCTAAGCATAGAACATACATAAAATTAACAGGTTGTCGCAAAGGATCACGGTGGTATCCAACACATGTCCAAACAACTCACTGAAGAGCTTCCTCAACCAGACAGCTTCACAGGAGGTATATTCGGCCTCAGCGGTGCTTAAAGCAACTGACTTTTGCTTCCTGCTCATCCAGGATATTGAAGCAGAACCCAAAGCAGTGTTACTTGGGAGTGGGAGCGAAAGCAGGGAGCAGGAGCGAAAACGGGTGCGGGAGCTACATTTTTCAGAAGCTCTTGGTTTGGGAGCGAATCCTGGAGCGTTTTATATATATATATATATAATATATTTATATATTTATATTTTTTATATTTTGATACATATATGTCAACAAAAACTTGTGGAATGATGAATTAGATATAAAAAACATAAAAAAACATCCATATAACAACAATCATCTAGAAGTTATAATCTTCACCAACCACGTCCACAAGTTAGTAACATAGTAAATTACAACATATTGAGTCTCATGATTCATCAATCTTAAAGTTTGAAGCTTTCCAAATTCAATAGATAACATTTATCATCATTGATCACCAAAGTTGTACTTGTAAGCTAAGTGTAACCATTACAACAAATAATATCTAACATGAAATGAAATGTTATAAAATGAAATGAAATGAAACAACTTTCAACTTTCATGAAGCATCATATTCATAATTCATTACTAATGAGTTTTAATTGCCAACTTCAAACTTAAATTGTCATATATTGTTTAAAAATATATCATAATAAATATGAAAGAGTCAATAGCTATAAAAACTACTAGAAACTAGAAAAGACAAGTAAATTTATTATCTATTGCTTATGCTTGGGCCTCTTGCCACCACGAGAAATGTCTAATTTTTTAGTCTTGTTGGAAAATCAGGATCTTTGTCATTAATATCACCCTCTAAGCATTAATATCTAGAGGTATCTTTGTCATTACCTCTGTATCTATATATGGATCTTTGTCATTAATATCACCCTCTGAGCATTAACATAAGATAGAAAAAGCATAGCATGTCAACTCAAGATTTTGTTTGAGTGATGCGTACATTTTTAGGAGGGTCATGATAGAGGAGTTCAACAACCAATGTCACTAGCATCAAGGTACATAGAGGGATTGGTGCTCTTGATTAAATACGAGTTCCCCTATACATGACAAAATTCAATGGAAGTATTGCAATCCCCCAATCATGAAATCTTGAAAAACTGATAAGTCCGCTGGATTTTGAATGAAATCTAAAATTCTACTTTCTCCATATGAAATCCAATGAGGTCAAAACCACGCTCAAACATCCTGAGTCATTTCATGGTAATGTTAAAAATTTAAGTAAAAGGACGAAAATGAAGATTAAGAAGAATGCTCCCGAGGCGCTCTGGAGCCGCTCTTGCTCGGAGTGCGAATTGGGAGCGGGAGCGAGAAGGGGTGGGGCGCTCCCCCACAACCCTGACCCAAAGAGAAACAACACCTAGAAGTTCTCTTGTGATCCACCACACTGCCGACCCAATCAACATCAGAATAACCATGTAGTCTCACATCTCCGACAGTGTATCTCAGTATCTCAGTCCATGAGTGATTGTGCCCTGAAGATATCCCAGAATTTTCTTGGCACCAATCCAATGTGTGTGATGAGGCTCAACCATATATTGGCTTAACATATTAACTGCAAAAAATATATTCGGACGGGAGTTCACTAAGAACATTAGTGCTCCTATGAGTTGACGATACTCAAAAGCATTTCCCAGTATGGGTCCGACAACACTACCGCATAACTTATTTATGTTCCATCAGGGTAGTCATAGGTTTGCAGTCCACCATCCCAAATCTTTCCAATATCTTCACAACATATTTTCCTTGAGATAGGAAAATTTCGCCTGGCTTTTGCCAGACCTCCAACCCTAGGAAGTACTGCATCAGTCCTAGATCCTTCATCTCAAATTTGGAAGCCAACTCCCTCTTACATTCGTGAATGAGAGGGTCTGCACTTGTCAGAAAGAGGTCGTCCACATAAAGTACCAGTATGAGAGGTTTATCATCTTCAACCTTAAAGTAAAGGTTCGGATCGGCTTCACTCCTAGTGAATCTCAGCTTCATCAGATAGCTATCAATCCTCTCATACCAAGCTTGAGGTGCTTGCTTCAAGCCATAGAGAGTCTTCTTTAACCTACATACATGAGATACCCGGTCATGAACCTCTAACCCCTCGGGTTGTTCCACATAGACTTCTTCTTTGATTGAACCATGCAAGAAAGCAGTCTTGACAACCATCTGATGTAGATTCCATCCTTGCGAGGTAGCAAGGGCTATGATCAAGCGGATGGTGGTGTATCGGGCAACAGGTGCAAATATCTCATCATAATCTACAGCTCCCTTTTAAGAGAACCCTCGGGCAAGAATGTGAGCCTTGAACTTTTCTGCACTTCCATCAGCTCCATGCTTGATTTTGTAGAGCCACTTAGAGGTGACAACCGATTTGTCCTAGGGTATAGGGACCACATCCCAGGCATCATTCTTGATAATAGACTCGTACTCTTCATTCATAGCATCCTTCCAAACTTGATGCTTCACGACTTCTTCAAATGATGAAGGTTCATTTTGAATGATAGTATGGTGGTCAAGTATCCTTGATACCTGTTCGACTTCTTGCTCTCACGAAAAGTCCCCCTCGGTGCAATATGTCTCTCGGCATCTTCGAGAGTCTCTCTAAGCCATGAGGGTCTCCTCTTGGAGGAGGAGGGCTCTTGGGGAGGAGGATCAATAGGATCCATAGGTTCATCAACATCCGACATTGTCTCGTCCTCTTTTTCACCCTGTCTTCCAGTGTCTTCTTCTTTGTCCTTCCTTGGGATAGGAAGGTTGTTGATCTTGCTAAGAGCCATATCTTCATTAAAGGTGACATCATGACTTATCTCAACTTCCCTTTGACCAACCACATAAATTCTATAGCCCTTAGAATTTTCGCTATAGCCCACAAAGGTTCATTTCTTTCCATATGCACCCAATTTGCTTCTTTTCTCTTTAGACACATGAAAGTATACGGGACTTCCAAAAATTCTAAAATGAGAGACATCGGGTTTCTTACCAGTGAACATTTCTTCGAGAGACTTGGAGTCTAATGCTTGATGAGGGCATCGGTTTTGAACATACACGACGGTATTCGTAGCTTCGGTCCATAGAAACTTTGGAAGCCTTTGATCATGAAACATGGCACAAACAACTCCCATAATAGTACGATTTTTCCTTTCAGCCACACCATTCTGCTCAGGAGTGTATGGTGTTGTCGTCTCTCTCTTAATGCTAGCTTCTTTGCAATAGTCATGGAATTCATTTGATTCATACTCAGTCTCATTATTGGTCCTCAATATCTTGATTCTCTTCTCGGATCGATTTTCGATCATGGCTTTGAAGTGACGGAACCAAGTGAACACTTCCATCTTTCTTTTTCAAGAAGCAGATCCAAGTCTTGCGAGAATAGTCATCCGTAAAAGTGAGATAATATAAGTATCCTCCCAAAGAGTTTACGGGCATCATACCAAATATGTTAGAGTAGATCGACTGTAATATATCGGTAGTCTTGCTATTACTTGAAGGAAATGGTCCCCTTGTAAGTTTTCCCTCGACACATCCCGGACATATACCTTCATGCTCTGCTTTGAACTCAGGCAAACTTGTCACCATCTGTCTCACATTGGGAAGAGCCTTATAATGAAGATGGGCAAACCTCCGGTGCCATAGTTTGGATTGTAGAGATGTGTCGCAAGACATGGTTCCCAATGGACTTCCTCCAACTTGATACAAAGTGTCAACCCGAAACCCAAGAGTAAAAGCATCTTTAAAATTCCTTTTCCAAACACGTACCTTTCCATCGATGAATGCCACCTTGTATCCTTTGTCTTCCATTGACGAAATGGACACCAGGTTCTTCTTGAGATCAGGTACATATAGAACTTCTTGTAAATGAATCGTGTTACCTTGATTCAATTGAAGGGTAACATTTCCTATTCCCTTCACAAGATAGGTGGCATTGTTTCCAAGAATAATCTCCAAGTTTGTCTCCTCTATCAGATTAGAGAGAGCTTCCTTGTACCCGGTGAAGTGCCTTATGGCACCACTATCAATTAGCCAATTCCCCAAGGTGTCCGGAGGAGAGGTAGTGGAGAGGGCCGAGATAAGATAGTATTCCTTTTGCTTATTGTTAACAACATTTGATTCTTCATACCTGGAGTTCCTTGCTTTTTTGGAGCGTTGACCATTTCCTTGATTTCCCGCATTCCTTTTTCCTTTGCCATTGAACCTGCCATTCCTTTGATTGTGGATGTTGAAGTTGCCCCTGGAGTGATTGTGATCATCATCATGTGATGTGTCCCTTCTATTTGGACACTCCCTTGCATAGTGGCCAAACTTATTGCAAACAAAGCATCTTCCCTTCCTTCCACCCTTAGATCCGGTCTTTCCATTGAAATGACCTTTAGACCCTGCATTATTTCTCCTTTTGGCATGAGCGGAGAAAGCAGTGGGGTTGCCTCTATTTGAAGGCATTTCTTGCTCCACCATTCTTGTCTCTTCTTGAATGCATTTCGACATCAATTCTTCAAATCCCGGAATTCGATCATTATTGAGAATAGTGATTCTAAATATATACCATTCGGGTGGGAATCCTCCAAGGGTAGTGATAGTAAGTTCCCTGTCAGGAATGACCTCTCCAATTGAAAGTAGATCATTCTTGATCTTAGTGATCCTTAAGAAGTAGGATTGAATGTCCTTGTCCTTTCCCTTCTTAATATCCTTCAATTTATTTTTGAGAAATAAAATTCGATTTGCATCACTAACCTTGAACATGCTGACCAACCCGTCATAGATTTCTTTGGAGGTGTTTAGATCAGAGATGTAAGCCACCAGACGCTTGTCAATGGAATCTCTGATAATCTTCTTCGCTTTGACTTCAACCTTGTTGTACTTATTCTTTGCAGTAGCCAGTGCATTTGAAGGAGGCTCATGGATTTTACCTCTCACATAGTCCAACACTTCTTGTTCTTCCAATGTCAGATCAAGAGACATCTTCCATCCATGATAGTCAGACTTTTCACGGAGCTTGTCTTCAGCCGGGAAGTGGGATGAGGAACCCGTTGAGCCTTTGACCTTGTCGAACTTTTTTTGGTGATTTCTCTTTCACTCTTGCTTGGGGTTTGTCTTCACCTCACCTCTAGTACCATGTTGATTTTTGGTATGTTCTATGCTTAAGAGCAATTTACTTCAATTTCTTAATTAGCCCAATATCAATATCTGGTTTAGCAATCACATCAACATGATAGTAAAATGAAGATAGAACATAAACATAAACAGTAGAAGACAAGCAAAGACAAAGAGGACACAAGATGTGGCACCAGCTAGGGACAAAGTTAATGTGGAAAAAGTTGGGAAAAAATCGGGATTAAATCCCAAAAATTCGATTTTTTTGGTTGGCCGATTAAATCGGTCGATTTTTTGCTGATTTTTTCCCAGTTGAAAAAGTCGGGATTAAATCGGGACTTTTTCCAAAAATCGTGAATGAGGTAGTTTCTTTAACGATTTTTTTATTTTTTATTTTTTGAAAAAATCGGGATTTTATTGAAAAAGTCGGGATTTTTTTAAAAATGAATATTTTTGTATTTTTTTAATTTTGCCGACTTTTTCAAAAAACTCCCGACTTTAACGACTTTTTCAACTTCTGGACCCTTGCCGATTTAATCCCGACTTAGACTTTTTCCACATTGGGACAAACCTTAATGTGGGGAAACCCTTGATCAATTCTTCTTATATTCTTCAATAGTTCAGCAGAGAGAGAGAGATAGTACACATACAAATCTGATATTTTATGACAGCAACAACAAACCTTAACCAACAAAGTCAACGCTGGTCAAACAGGTTAGATTTGACCTCCAAATCAGCTCAGTCAAAGCCTAGTCAACTCGGTCTCCAACAGCAAGATGAAACAACCCAAAACAGTCTGAAAAATCAGTCAAATGCTGGTCAACAAAAGTCAACCTGCAGCTAGCAACTAGGGCAGTCAATGCTGGTCAAACCAAAGGTCAGATCACCTCAGTTTGTGTGCCCAAATCTGCGGCTTGCCAAGGAGAAGCAGCCTCACCCAAAGTGCAGTCAAAGAGAGGTCAACGCTGGTCAACGCAACCCAAAATGTTCTTCCTGCAACTCGGTAGCCCTAAACAGAAATCGGTCTCCTTCACACGTGTGAGAGATGCTGCCCCAATCTACGTAACCAATCAAGTGAGGATAGATAGATGAGTGAAGATGAGATGATGGAATAATGAGTTTAGGTCTCCTCCTTTTATATGCAATGTTGAGGTTGAGCTGTGGGTGAAAATCCCTGTTTTACTTGCTGGCTGACCTTGACAATTTCTCAATAATACAAATAAATTCATATCTCCATATATACACGTCGAAATTGGATGATCTTTAGATCAATCCTACACCTCTCATAAAGAGGAGTCTAAGAAAAATATCAGTTGTCATAAATAAGGTGATCCATATGGAGTTTGGCTCTAGTTGCCAATTTTAACATCTTATCTGAGCAAACCCTCAAAATATATTCTCCATTTTTCTTCTCTCACTCATGGTCTTCACTAAGACTTACGGCTGTTAGTCCTAGTCTACTGCATGACACATGAAGTAGAGAACCATATCCATCACTCCCTCTTAATCATGAAGGATCTAATCATTCCTATACAAGGAATATACCCCCGCTCCCTCTTGACATGGGGAGATCAACTTTCATCCAAGCTTAGGGAGTTCCTTTTCTTTTCTATGACATTGGAGAATCCCTCATATCTTCCATCCTTCTTATCAAAGTTATCATGACCATCATCATTCTCATCATGCTTATCATATCAACGAACATCTTCACCACGTTAAAGATTATGTACCTGCACAACTTAGATAGCAAGTACAACCAAATCTATAGAAGCATGAAGTTAACCATATCAAAATCACAGAAGCATTCAACTTTTGACATCAAAATACTCAAACTTAGAAACACATACATTTCAACTTCTTGCTAGGGTTTTTGTCATAAACCCGAGACTACTTCAAGACTTTGAGCATTTCATAACAACCTTCATAACATCTAGGGTTTCAATGTTTCTTCCAGAGGTATGACATACCCTATTATAACATATTGCAAACCTCAGAAATAAATCAAACATATAGATTTACAATGTATTCAAGAACTTTAGAATTCATATGTTAGACTTCCTACTAGGATTTCATACAAACCCTAGATTTCATACAACTCATTTAACAATCAAAAACCAATCACAACTCATTTAACAACATGACTAGCTTCCACTAGGGTTTGTTGTAAACCCTAGATTTTACTAATTCTTAACAAACATCAATCATAACTAGAATTCAGATTTACACAAATCTCAAATTATCACATTGTCATCATATATTAGAGATTTGGACTTCTACTAAGGTTTAATTACAAAACCCTAGAATTCACAAATACAACCTTCGTAGATAATCAAACTTTGAATATGGCTTAGATCCAAACCCTAGGACTCATGACCATCAACAATTAGGTCAACTCATATATCTAGGATTCCATCATCATGCACAAGCATATCATAACATGTGTTAGTTAAACCCAACTACACAAATATCAATAAGAGTTAGACATATAACAAACTTGACCAGACTAGGGTTTGATTGGACAAACACACACATGCCAAGGATTTCATTTCTAGGACATCATAAGGATCTTTCTTATACACCCTACCAAACCTTAATGTTCTAGGGTTTCAATACAAAACATAGCAAACCCTAAATTACCAATACTTCAAAGGTTCGGGATTTCAGATATTACCATTCAATCCTAACAAGTTAGGGTTTTCATACCCATACGAAAACCCCAAACATGACATCATCAAAGCATCAAACAATTTTCTTTTGACTTCAACAATAACCCTAAGTAGTTTTAGGGTTTCACACATCGACATACCCTTAAGTTAAGGTTTTTCACAAAAATCTTTCTAGGGTTCCACACAATGTGGAAAAAGTCGAAGTTAGGATTAAATCGGTAAGGGTCCAGAAGTTGAAAAAGTCGTTAAAGTTGGGAGTTTTTTGAAAAAGTCGGCAAAATTAAAAAAAATATATACAAAAATATTCATTTTTAAAAAAAATCCCGACTTTTTCAATACAATCCTGACTTTTTCAATAAAGTCCCGATTTTTTTTCAAAAAAGCAAAAAAAAATTGTTAAAGAAACTACCTCATTCACGATTTTTTGGAAGAAGTCCTGATTTAATCTCGGCTTTTTCAACTAGAAAAAAATCGGGAAAAAATCAACCGATTTAATCGGCCAGCCAAAAAAATCGCATTTTGGGGATTTAATCCCGACTTTTTCCACACTTCTACAAGAGTAATCGAAGATATGAGGAGGGTAGATTTATCTAATGATGAATCACCCAAACAAGAAATATTAAGATTCAAGAAGGCTAGATACATTGATGTTAGGAATAGTTTATCAAGAATAAGTATGAAGAGAGCAAAAACTTATAGTTTAAGACATAGCTTTGTTTCTTAACAAACCTTGTAATTCCAATGCTTTGTCTTATGAAGCCTTCTTCCATGTTCCTTGAGTATTCAACAAATCTTTTCTAAACAAAAATATGACTAGAAATGTGACTAGTATTTAATATAAACAAACTTAGATAAGTGAGGGAAACCAAATATATAAGACAATACAAGGAGTAAGATACTTATCTTTGGAAGTTGGTAAGGGCTCCTTCCAAGCTTGAGGGATAGTAGAAGGATATGCAAGGGATAGAGTCCCTAAGAGTTCCTAGAAAATAGGTCTTTGACTCCGGGTCCTTCCATCATGTTCTTCTTTGGTGAAACTTCTTTGGCAAAGTTTGCTTGATCCCTGTCCCTTATTTCTTGGCCCTTTACACTTCTTGATTTCTTTGTAGACTTCTTCACTTTTCCTTTTACTAGATCCAAGACTTTATTCTTTTCGGGGATGAGATCTATCCTCTGCTTCCAAGCATTGTAATTGAATGATTCTTCTAATTTGTTCTCTTCCTTTATTGTGTTAGACATTGTCCTTGAAGATAGTAAGCTTCTTTCCTTATAAGGTCTCCTTATATGATTATTTAATCAACTTCCTGAGGTTCCTTAGATTAATTTCAATAGATCTTTAAACTATCTTTTTCCTCCTCCTTCACCTTAGCTCCATTCTCCAACTTTAATGATGCTGATCCTAGACCTCTAATAGCTTTTGTTATCTCCCAATTCCATTTGTGAGAAGATGATTCCTTTGATAGAGTGTGAGGTTGTTTACTCTTTCTTGTCATATGCCTAGATGCTTCACTATCAATAATCCATGCATTATCATTATTAAGTGAACCTGTAAGTACAACCAAGAACCCTTGACTTTTGACTTTGTTGAATAAGTAGTAGAAGATCTTTTTGATACAACTTCCTGCAGTATTGAATCCCATTCTTATCATAGAGGGAGTAATTATTTCCTTCAAGTCAACAATGTGATCTTCAATCTTCTTTGACCTTAGTTCTGATACCATGTTGAGAAATCAATGCTAGTAGGACTAGGGTTAGATTTCTCTTTCTTGATAATTACTTGTGAATTATGTTGGCTTTTCTTACTTATCTATTATATTATCTTTCATCAAACAATTACCAAATTATGCGTGCATGAAGATCACAAAAACACAAGACACGGGATGTAGGCACTCTGCCAGGGCAAAACCCCTATCTAGGGGAAAACCCAGTGAAAATCTCTTCCTTCAATAGTTTTCCTTGAGACTCTTCAACCTAGACAAAGACCTCCACCACACCAAGCCAGTGTCTCCTTCTTCGATCCAACCTTTGACCTAGTAGCAACAACACTTCGACCCTAGCAACTTCGACTTGGCAGCTTCTGGCATCAGCAACAGTTTCGACTTGGCAGCTTCTGACATTAGCGACAACTTCGACTTTGACAAGGAGATTTCGATCTCCTAAACTAGCTCACACGAGAGAGAGAGAGAGAGAGAGAGAGAGAGAGAGAGAGAGATACCAAAACTTCGATTTTGTCCTTCCATTCCTTGACCAAACTCGCCCTCCTTTTAGCCTCTTTCTTCACCTTTGCACTTTTCCCAGCTTCCAGCTTCCAGCTTCAGATATCGAACTATATAAGAGAGAATGAGATACTCTAAAAGAAGTTGAATTGCCTTGTATATATAGCCTTCCAATGAGGTCGAATTGCTTTCCTTGAAGCCTACTTGATCTTCTTGAGGCCGACTTGGTGTGGAGGTTATATAATTTATTTTTGACTCAGAAATAATTCTTTTTACGTCGTCCAAAAGCCCAAGAAGGGTCTCATAAAATAGACAATGATTTTTTATAATGACTCTTTATTAATCCTAGGAGTCCGATAGGCCACTGCCCAGAACAACCCAGAACTTTCCAGAACTGTGTCAAAGATGATAGTAAGTCTATACAAACAATACTAAGGCTAGATCTTTCTCAGAACAGGTCAGTCACATTATAGACTTCAGACTTGATAGAGGAACCCATTGGTCAAGGATCTGGTGAACGATTAGATTGCAGAAGCAGAAACAAGTGTCTTCAAGAGTGATCTCAACGCCCTTTCCTTTACCAAGGCTCTAATCCCATGTTGAGTTTTCAAGTGCAATGACAGGCAAAATTTTCTGCTACTGATAATTACTTCCAAGTTCCAATGATATAATTTTATCTTTAGCACATTTTAGATCATTAAGCAATTATACTTCAAAAAATTTAAACCATAAATCCAGTAGGGCTCCAATCCTCTAGGGCTCCAACCCACTGCTTCAGATCTTCAATATGGATTGAACGGTTCTTAAAGGCTTCCGGTGTCTTCTGCAACAAGTCCTAACAGTTTCTTCAACACAGCTCCAGGGTATCTTCAACAAGTCTTCAACGGTCTACTAGTTCATCAATGACAACTTTGTCCATTGCGGAAGGTGTCTCCTAAACTTTTCATGATACCCAATCAAATTCTTAAGGTACTACATCAATGCTTCAGCCATGCTGCTTTGTACAAGCAATTCTCTGCTTTAACATGTCAACGGAAAGATCTTCAATTTATCCTTGATGTACTGCTCTAGGTATTATCACTGCTGCACTAATTGCTTCAAAGCTAACTTCCGAACTCAAAGAACTGCTCAGAAATCTTTCTCAACAACTGCACAATTTTTCTCCAAATTCACTCCACAGATGGGCTGAGGACAGAGGCTAAGATCACAGGTACGAATAGGACAAGTCTGGGATTTTGCTTCACAGAGAAGTGTGAGGTCTGAGGCTCTTGATAGGCCAAAGGTTGAATTCTGTACAGAAAACTTTGAAGTATAACCTCAAAAAAGGGCAGAATATGACTGCTCAAAATAGATCAAATGTCTGCTCCAATCAAATAGAAAGTCTGCTCCTGGACAAGGTCAGTTTTTATCCTCCCTACAGGTCCGAGCTCTGAACTAAAGGCTGCCTTAGTCCACGTCTTATGCTCAGGTCCAAAATACTTTTCTCCTTGTGCCACTGTCTAAAATATGCCACAGGTTGAGAATATGTCACAGATACAAACTGATCACAAGTGCAAATTTCAGATTTACAGGTGCGAGTTACAAAATTACAGGTGCTAATGTAGAAACAGGTTTCAGATTCTTCAAGTTACAGGCCTGAGCTACAGTAGTTCTGCCTCAGGACCGAAAGTCATAGTTTTGTAACAGTAGATAAGGCCGAGGTCTGTGATCTTTGGTCTGCAACAAATCTGAGTTACAGGTCTGCAACAGAATTTCAGCGTTTTCAAGATGCCACGAAATCACAGAGGTATCTTTCTTCTTTTTTCTTTAGATCCACAGCTTCTCTGTTGTCCTTGCCGAGTTCCTCAAACCAAATTTTTCTTATTACTTGACCAAATGAAAGGATGAGTGTAACGAATAAAATATATAAATAATATAAATATAATGTAAATGATAATAATCATAATTAATTATTATTTATAGTCAG